>JAPQWV010001169.1:0-115047 GCA_027422505.1 Craterostigma plantagineum | reverse complement strand
AAAATGTGGACAAGATTCTTGTTTCTCGGCATCAAACACCTAGTAAATCCCATATCCTTGAGCATTACTCAGAAGATGCATTTGATGCTCCTCGCATGCTGAGTCGGGGACTTAGCCACGTCAAGTTCCCTACTCGTGATCAAGATTCGGCTTCCATTGCTTTCAGTTGGAAGGTACCGTTTTATCTATCCCATGCATTTTTACTCCAGACGTCGTCCAAAACAACCAGATATCTACTGACGCACAACCTTTGGTACAAGGTAAGTCCCAAATCACTCTCGTCCTGTCGCAGCATACTGTCGGAAACAGTTCCAAATATGAAACAAGAAGGCCTAATAGAATAGCCTTCACGTATAAATCTTGCGAAACAGTAGCCCAAGCACGGAAGTCAAGCGGGAGACAATGAGTGGATTCGTCGTATAGGTGTCGAGCAAGAGTAGTCTTTCCTATTCCTCCCATTCCAACAAGGATTATCTCCCTCTCACGTCTCTGACTACTAGTCAGTCTATACTTCAAATGAAGTGCGTCGTCATCAAATCCCACCATAGAATATTACGCTCCGAGCCCATCGGGTCGGCTGCAATAAAAGATGAAGGAGAAGATGCAATCAAATCCATTATTGTCCCTTCTTCACGACTCTGATCATGCTCGGTAAAATTTCGATCAACTTATCTTTTGCAGCATCGACCTTCTCCATCACTTTTCCCATGGAGTGCTCTGTTAGATCTAAAGCATGAGATTTGATGATGTCCTCCGCCTCATGAGCAGCAACACGGATCTCACTCTGCAAAGTTTCGATGACTCTCGACCTCTTAAACGATGTTTCATCTCGTATTTATCGAGAAGGCTCGTCGAAGAAGTAGCCTTTTCGCGGAGAGATTCGAGAAGTACTTTCTTGTGGATCCCAGAATGTTGCTCATCATCAGTAGGGTGAATAATAAGGATTCCATCAATAACTGTAATAAGGGACACTAGATCGTGTGCCATGGCGAGGGAGATGATAGGTCAACGAAGAAAGATATTTAAGGTTGCAAAAGAACGATGTGACTCGCGTTATGACAATCAAAACATATTTGAAGTGTGGAGTTCAAGACCTATGACCACATGCAACTTTCATAATTATATATAAATCTACCTAACTTTTCGATGTTAAGTTTACAGCAATCCACATTTATAAAGTTGAATAATCAACTAATTAAATAGTATTTTAGGAGAAATGTCAACAAAAACAAGTTGTATCTACCCTTAATCTTGACTTTTTGTTGTATCGTTTCCCATTGTAACTAACGGTTCATAAGATAGAACAATTGGCAGAGTGGCCAAAAGATTTCCAAAGAAGAGTTATGAATATCTGTCTTGCAAAATAGAATTATCCATAGCTTAGTATAAATAACTAAGCTTCTCATATATATTAGTGTTTGAGAAAAGCAATAATAAAACAAAACATTTGTTTGTTTTATCCTCAAATAGAAACAGATTAAGGCAAACCAGGCCGTAACAAAACATTTCAAACAATTGTTAGCGAATAATAAATCTTTAAACACACCTCATTAATCGTTTGGCAGTTTTTTCGAAATGTTCTGATGGCATCGATAAAAAATGGTTGCTGCGTAACGTAGAAGATGGACAAGTAAGATTATCGAAGATACCTTTGTTATGTCGTTGAAAAACATAAGTAAACTGTTGGGATTATGTGAGTCAAAACTCAACTGATCACGATCCGAAAGTTGCTGTGAAGAGTAAAATGTGTTGGAAATTTTGAATGAACTAAATAAAGAGATACAATTGAAAAGGTTACAGTCTAAAAGGCACGTCTCTTCATGTTAAGAGACACATCTAGAAAATGCAATCTTTGGACTTATACCCTTTGATAATGTTCCTACATCTATAAATAGGTTCCCCCACAACATAGGAAATAGATTAGATCAAGTTGCATTCATAAGCATGCTAGATTGCATCCTAAGTTCATTGTACAAGAAAGCTCTGGAGTTTCGAGTAAGTTCGCCGGATAACTTCGTCGAGTCGTAGTGCTGCGATTTCCGAAGTTTTAGAAGAGTTGTATCTTGGGGACGATCGCCATTACCCGAATGAGCACGTAATATCGGGCAATATCGTCTTACGGAAAGCGTACGTAGTATGTGCCTCGACTTCACAAAACTCATGCATATATTATGTCAGAATTTAGCCATCGACCAGACGTCGACACCAAGAGTACCAACAATCGTAAGACGATATCATGGTGTATTTAATCGATGGCCTACAAGAAAGAATACAGATGGAATTTGATGATTCTGCTTGGTGTTGGGAAACAAACGTCACGGAAATTAGACAATAGCCCGGTCACACTCAAGTAGAAGACTGCAAATAACGTCACGATGAGAAAAACACAAAGCAACAGAGTGTTTGACTTTCAAAAGAAGCACTTAAAGAGAGGTAAGAGCAAACTTTAAATTGGTGGTCGAGAAAAGCGTTCATGAAGAGGTACACCGCTTGGTATGATCTCTTGCCCAAAGCAACTCAATCCATCAAGAAGCGATATCAGAGAACGATAAGTTTCATTTGTTTTATGCGAACCTATTGATTAATGCCTCTATAATGCTTGTTGATTGAGCAGCACCGTTGAGATCACAATTCAACGTACTTTCGATGTGTGCTAAGCGTTCTTACTGATCTGAGCAATCGCAAGCTCAATCAGCTCTAAAACAGCAACTCAACTCACTCACACTTTTAACAGAATATTTACGTGGTTCGGCTCTGTTTTAGCCTACTCTCACGGATCAACCGAGCTCCGCCTTGTATTACTCTGAACACGAAACTTACAGACCTCACAGCCCTCTACACTTTTCGTGTTTTAACCCCTCAGAGATTCTCACTCTACAAGACGCTATACTCGCTCAAAGATGGTTGTTCAGACCTGAAATTACAAAGCTTATATAAGCTAAAGTTATAAGTGTCGAACGTTTTCAGCCATTGATCTGTCTTGATCGGACGCTCCAGAACCGCCACGTCGCTCATGCTTTGTGCGTGACTGAACATAAAAACGCGTGACACCTTTGTAAGTGAAATCACGCGTTAGCTCTCCACCGTCCGATCTTGATCAAACGAACGAGATTCGCCATCCGCCAGATTAAGTCACCAAGCATCCTGGCCGTCCAAAGCTTCGCGCGCAATCGTTGACTCTCTTTTAATCTCTCAGCTTTGAATGTCGCCCCTTAGATCTGGCGCGAACCAAGATCCGACGGTCCCTGAAGTTCGACTCTTTCTTCAGCTCCTTACCCTTCTCCGGCTCGTCCGGCCATTTTTGGCGGCTCCGGCGAGGTCTAGGCTCGCATTCCTCAACAAGCTCCACCTCGAGACTGCGATCTTACAATCCCAACTTTTTGTTTGCCCGAATCTGCCCAAACTTGCCAGCATCCTCGCCTGAAAACATGCCAGAAAACCAGCTCATCATTTTCTTTCTTTCAGCTAAGAATCTCCTCTTTGAGCTTTGATCTCCCATCAAAGCTCCACCTCAAGTAATACTCCTTTGCTCGGTTGATCAACCAGCTCCCTCAGGAAAGCTGCGTGCCTAATAGAAAGCTTTCTATCTCCAATCTGCTTGAAGCTCCCTCGTTCCTAGCCCTTTGAGCATCCTTCCGACTCTACCCTGGTTAGTCTTCACCTGCATCTTGGCCTTCTTTTCCTTCGTCGCCTCAGCAGCCCGCAGCAGCAGCTTCTCACCTGCATCAGACTCAAAAACAGAAATGTCATCTCCTGATTTCTCTGTCCAGTTTGCCTTGCTGTCTTCTCCATTCTCCGAGCTGGCCTCCACCTCATATGACCTCCATACATCTGTCTTTGAAGTGCCTTCGCCCCTTGGAATGAACAGCTCCTTATCATCCTCAGAATCATCACCAACAGAGCTCTCTCCCAAACTTATGGCAGCAGTTTCTGTTTTTCCAGCTTCAGCCATGAGTTTTGATCTGCCTTGCTCCACCTCAAGCTGAGGTTTCCCTAGATTCTCCTCAGCCACATTCAGGCCTCCACATACCCTAGTTTCCAATGGTGTGCTCTTCATCACAGAACATCCATCGAGGACATAAATCCCGTGCCTTCGAACTCCCTCAAGAATCAACCTCTGCTGTTTCATTACCTTGATTCTGCCACCTGAGGTTTGAGTGGTATAACCTCGTTTATCTAGCTCTCCAACTGAGATAAGGTTCCTCCTCATATCAGATATGAACCTGACATCTCTCAGGATCCCTAAACCACCAGACTTCAGCTTGAACTTTACAGATCCAACACCAGCAATCTGACAGCTTCCTCCATTTCCAAGTTTGACAGATTTCTGTGTTGTTTCTTTGAATTCAAACATCCATTCCCTGTTGCAGGTCACATTAAAGCTGCAACCAGAGTCGAGTATCCACTCCTTTCTTTCCTCAGACTTAGAAACAGTAAGAATCTCAGCGGATGCATAGCTGCAATGCTCACAGAAATCAGATGCACCAACATTAGCTTGTTCTGGATCTGCTTTGCTTTCTTTGGGCAGAATCTCTTGAAGTGACCTACCTCATTGCATATGTAACACCTCTTAGGTTCAGAGACTTCCTTATCCTTGCCCTTCTTCTTCCACAGTTTGGATTTATGCTGCACAAGAAGCAGATCAGAGGCAGAATGCTCAATACAGACCTTAGGTGAATTTAGTTGCTTCGAGCTGAGAGCAGACATGACATCCTCCATTTTTAGCTTCTCCTGCCATACAAGAGTGCCTCCTTGAAGTGCTCATGGCTCGAGGGCAGCGCACACAGAAGGAGAAGAGCCTGATCTTCATCCTTCAATTCCTCCCCGATGTTCTGCAGATCTAATACCAGTTTCTGGATTTGATCTACCTGCTTATCTAGAGCCTCTTCTTCCACCATTCAGAACTTGTATACAGCTTGCTTGAGATATAATCTTCGATCCAATGACTTGGTCATATACAGAGAATCGAGCTTCTTCCATAAAGCCTCCGCTGAAACCTCCGGAGCAACTCGACGATGCACGTTGTCTGACAGGCATAGAATCAGTGTAGAAAATGCCTTTTCCTTGAGTTTCTTCTTCGCCGCAGCTGTCATATCCTTCGGTTCCATCTCATTATCAGGCTTCAAAGCCTCCTCAAGACCTTTCTCCACTAGCACGGCCTTCATCTTGAGCTTCCATAGCCCAAATCATTGGAACCATTGAATATCTCCATCTCAAGCTTCGTTGCTGCCATCGATCACATATCCGAGCGCTCGTCCACGCTCACCGCACCAATTGTTGATTGAGTAGCAGCGTTGAGATCACAATTCAATGTACTTTCGATGTGTGCTAAGCATTATTACTGATCTGAGCAATCGCAAGCTCAATCAGCTCTAAAACAGCAACTCAAATCACTCACACTTTTAACAGAATATTTACGTGGTTCGGCTCTGTTTTAGCCTACTCCACGGATCAACCGAGCTCCGCCATTGTATTACTCTGAACACGAAACTTACAGACCTCACAACCCTCTACACTTTTCGTGTTTTTAACCCCTCAGAGATTCTCACTCTACAAGACGCTATACTCGCTCAAAGATGGTTGCTCAGACCTGAAATTACAAAGCTTATATAAGCTGAAGTTATAAGTGTCGAATTTTTCAGCCATTGATCTGTCTTGATCGGACGCTCCAAGAACCGCCACGTCGCTCATGCTTTGTGCGTGACTGAACATAAAAACGCGTGACACCTTTGTAAGTGAAATCACGTGTTAGCTCTCCACCGTCCGCTCTTGATCAAACGAACGAGATTCGCCATCTGCCAGATTAAGTCACCAAGCATCCTGGCCGTCCAAAGCTTCGCGCGCAATCCGACAACTCTCTTTAATCTCTCAGCTTTGAATGTCGCCCCTTAGATCTGGCCGCGAACAAGATTCGACGGTCCTGAAGTTCGACTCTTTCTTCAACTCCTTACCATCTCTACTCGTCCGGCATCTTCTCCCCTTTTCTAGCGGCTTCGGCGAGGTCCAGGCTCGCATTCCTCAACAATGCTAAACTAAATGGTGCTCTCAATTGGTTTATTCTCAGAGTGACGACTCATTTGTCATTAGAAAAATATCACTTCTTTTATTTGGGACCACTCGCGAAGAGACAAAACAATCGAGGAAGAAGATGGACGGGCCGAGGCCAGTCGAGACAAAAAAATAGCTCTGACGGTTCGTGGCGAGCCTGGGGCAGCATGGATGTCATCTTATGATGCCTCATCGGCATCGCAGGCGCTCAGCTTGAGATTCTTCGAAGTCAATGAAAGACCATTTGAAGTGAAAAAAGATGAGCACCCATGAAGGACAAAGACGAGCACCAGTGAAGGTCAACTCGTGCAGAAGGGACTGCTTGACGCCATCTCGGATTTGTGCCAACCCATAGGATATAGTGAATTGAATATTAACGAAATGAAAAGCCTATGCTTGGCTGAGACATGTGTTACACGCCATGCATAAGGAGGCGACCTGTGCTCCCACGTATGAGAGATGATCAGAACACCCCAGGGCACCTAGGGTGTTGTTCGACCTCCCAAGCATGTGGCTGAACTGTCGTGCTGGCTGTTGCATCGTATAAGGGTAACGAAGCCATAGCAGGCCAGTTACCGGGCAGTGATTGATGATCGACGTCTGAGTGCGAACGGATAGCTCGAGGCCACGGCCTTTTCAGTCCGGGCGTGGCTGAGCCACCTCACGACGTGGCTGGACTGCACCCAGTCAAGCTTGGGCCGAACGAGACAGAAACAACATGATGTCGCAGATCTCGCGGCTGAAACTGGTAAAACCAATTTGGGTGAGGTCTGTCCCAGCCCGCTAATCCGTAAGGGTGGGGGTGGGGCTGAGCCACTCATCATGCGGTCAGAACGGCTTCTCGCCGTCAGGCGCTGTGAGAATATGAAGGCTGCTGTTGCAGCCAGATCTATGGTACCGAGCTGCGGGGTTGACTACAAGGGGCAGTACCATGACACCAAGCGCGTCACCGTCCGCCGCTACGCTATTCAGCTAAACGTGGCCACTGAGAACTATGTGAGTGTGCACGAAGCTGAGCCATGGAGCCTTGTGGGGGTTGTGCGACTGTGCACGATGCAACGCGCTGTTGACGTTGTTCGGTTGCTACATAGAGAGCACTGTTGGCCATTGCAGACACAGTTCGGCTACTGCACCATAAGCAAGTCATGATGCTGCGGGATGATTTAAAAAAAAAAAAGATAAGCATTGCTCAGCTGGGCACATTATATGCAGCATCACCATATTGCCATTGAGGGTGGCAGCAGCTACGCCTACGCTGTTGCCCGTGGGTGCTATGTGGCTGAGCATTGTGGTTTTGCATTTAAGCAAAAACGTAGCTGATGAGCTATGAATCTTGATGTGGATGTTGGTACAAGGCCGCATGGCTTGTTGCAAGCTGAGGGATGCTGGGAAATCATGGAAAATACCATAAATCTCCACAGCTAAAAACGCACAAAAATAAAACATAAAATAAAAAAATGGTGCCACGTCCACCCTAATCGAACCGCATTATTGAACGTATATCTCTTAAAGAGAAATGCTGATGCAATATTGATTAGTTCAATGCTATCCCAGAACGTGTGGGGGAGCGATTCGCTTGACATATCATTTTAACATGTTGCCAAGATGAGACAAGAAAAAAAGGGTTGAAAACCCTAGAAGTTATGAAAAGGTAGAAAATCATCCTACGGTTATCTTAAAGTGTGAGAGTGCTTAAGAAATGTCGAAGTACTAAAAACTTAGCAAGTTCACGAGCAACCACCATGTAGTATTAGCACTAAAGAGAGTGCTTATAAACTCACTATTGATCATCATCATATACTCAAGATATCCGGCAGTTCTTGAAGGATATTGTGATATAGATTGGATAACGAAAAAAGACTCCAAATCCACGAGTGGTGGGGGGGTAGTAGTGTCTTGAAATTCTCTAAACAAACAAGTATAACTTGAGTCACGATGGAATCGGAGTTATAAACACTAAATAAATTCGGCGAGGAAGCCGAATAGCGTATGAATTTCCAAGAGGATATTTTGTAGATAAAATACGATAGCATGTCAGCTATTAAAAAGGCACAGAGTTGCATGTATAACGGTAAGTCTCAGCACATTCATGGGAGACATAACACCGTAAGAAAGCTAATCTCTAACGGAATAAAGTTTCACTGACTATGTAATGTAAGAAAACATAGTGGATCCTTTGACGAAAGGTATCATAAGTGGTTAGCTATTTAAACGCAGTAAGGGAATGAAGCTAAAAACCCATACACCCAAGAAGGGGCTCGGTGGTAACTCAACGTTGATGAGTGGAGATCCCACGAACTTGGTTCCAAGAGACAACTAAGCTGAGACCAGTTCAGTAGTTTACTTGGAATATTTTAAGAAGCTCATTCTCGTAAGCTGCCGAAGTAAATTCCCGATGAAGTGTGGTAAAAGGTAAGCATTTATGCTTTAATGGTGACTATACCAAATTGGTGGAGTATTTCGGCTACTCCTGGATTAAGTTCTAATAGTCGTTCACCTATATAAGTGAGAAGTTGGGCCGCTTCAATGGAAACACTTATGAATCCGATATATGGTCCAAAGCCAAAACGGACACAACATGAGAATCGAAAGAAATCAAGATTCGTCATTGTGTGTATGCTGTTGTCTTGGTTTACACAAAAAGCATCAGTTCAAGACATCACGTTCACTGAGCAGCGAGTAAATCCGATAGCATTTCAATAGGGAAGGTTCAAAGCCACAAGCTACCGATCTCGATGCAATGATGGGTCGTCGGGGCTTTCTTGCCAGAGTCAATGTGCATTAATGTCATTCATGTGGGGGATTGTTGGAAATTTTGAAGGAATAAATAAGAGGTACAATTGAAAAGGGTACAGTCTAAAAGGCATGTCTCTTCATGTTAAGAGACACATCTAGAAAATGCACTCTTTGGACTTATACCCTTTGATAATGTTTCTACATCTATAAATAGGTTCCCCCACAACATAGGAAATAGATTAGATCAAGTCGCATTCATAAGCATGCTAGAATTGCATCCTAAGTTCATAGTATAAGAAAGCTCTCGAGTTTCGAGTAAGTTCGCCGGATAATTTCGTCGAGTCGTAGTGCTACGATTCCGAAGTTTACAAGTCGTTGTATCTTGGGGACGATCGCCGTTACCCGAATGAGCACGTAATATCGGGGCGATATCGTCTTACAGAAAGCGTACGTAGTACGTGCCTCGACTTCACAAAACTCATGCATATTTATGTCATAATTTAGCCATCGACCAGACGTCGACACCACGAGTACCAACAAAATGTAGAGATCGCAGTACAACTGAATGAGCGTCCTGGTAGTTGGTACAAGTTCTCAAAGCATAAGCTGAAAAGAGTTTCTGATTTTGTTCTTGTTGAGATTATAAAAAGTGGAGTCCCTATATATAAAAGAGGCTTTCTTCTCCTATCACCAATTGATTTTAGGAAGTACTCCTCAATTTCTTATGTGGTATCAGAGCAATCTTCCGCACGCCATCACCCGATTCATATGTCCACATGTTAGGCAAGTCATGCCACACGTGAGGGGGCGTGTTGAGATTATAAAAAGTGGGCATTGTCCCCATCGAATAATTCAAGCTCTTCGAGCCACTTTATATATAAGAGGCTTTCTCCTCAATCACCAATTGGCTTTATGAAGGACCTCCTTCTAATATTCTTTAAATACCATATCGATGTGTTCAAGTAGGGACGTACTATGAGAGTTCATATCTTTCTATAGACTGCGAGTCCGAGTGAGGCATAAACGCGAGAGTTGGTGAAAAATTCATAATCTTGTAATGCCAATTCTCAAAATAATAAAACAACCAATGTTACACTGCATCTAGCCTTAACTTTTCCTTCCTCGTTTAACCATCAATCATGGTTTCGGTTCACATATAGTTTGGTTATGTTTTTTTAATATCTTAAACCGCCCGTTATATAATATATATATATATATATATATATATGGAGAGAGATAGAGAGAGAGAGAGAGAGAGAATTCTTGTGGTGCCGACCTTATGTGGCATTTTTCGGTGCCACATAATAAACATGTCAATAAAATATAAGAGATGATGTAGCATTGATTGCCACCTTTTACGTTATTGACATATATTATGTTGAAATGAGACGTTTATGTACTGTACTGTGCCAACCTGAAGTGGTCCCAGTACGATATGGATGCAACTTAACTAAATTCTAAAAACAGTGAAGAAAATGTTGAAACCGGTGTTGAGGCAACACTTGAACCACACAGTTTAGCACAGCGGAAATTATAAAAACTTAGAAGTTAAAAAGAGGCACACACGAGATGTAAAATTATGCAGGAAGTTCTTCAACTTGCTGCAAGCCTTCAGGGCAAAATTCCATTACTTGAACGGATTACAAAAACTTAACTATCAACGATAGTAAACCAAGCCTAGAAAAGAACTTAACGATCATACCAGACTTCACATAGATAAACTAAGACCTATGTAAATAAAATCACTAGGCAAAACAGAAAAATAAAGCGAGCGCTCTCTCGATATTTCTTCTCTCGTTCGTGTCTCTCGTGTGTGTAAAGTGCATCTCTCGAGTGGTTAGCTTCCTTTGAGATCGACATCCCCTATTTATAAGTTGATCTGATCTTCTCCTTTAGCCATGATCTCCATATCTTTTATTATATCGGCTGATCCCATATCTTCTTATCTTATTCACCCATGATCTTCATATCTTCTATGTTTGGTAAATACAATATTCTATTTTGGACATGAAAGACAACTCCGTTATGATATTCATATCTTCTATTGTTGGTAAGTGCACCACTTATATCTGAGCATGAACGACAAAATCCGTTTCTATATCTTCGACATTAACACAACCTAAAACGCCCAATAGTCTCACTCGTCGATATTGACAATGACGTTAAGATCGAGGATTGCAGCGTTGACGTCGACATTCTGAAGGAATTGGTAGGCTGAGGCGATGATGTTCAAACTCAAAGAACTCGAAATTGACGATTTTTAGTATAGATATGTGATATTTCATGTGCATGTCACACACCAAATAATACATATTATGATATTTCCTATCATATCGCCAAGAAAAAAAAGAGTAGTTCGACGAGTTAAAAAAAAGAAAAAACCAACAGTTAGTTGTTCGTGATTCCATGATTAACAGGTGAAGCTACCATATGATCTTACCTCTCCCTGAAATTACAATTAGTAGGATTATTAGGCAAAGTTAAGATCATGCTGGCAGCTTCAACTACCAACGGTCCACGATTGTATGTATCAAATGTAACTAGTCTATATATGTGCAATATAATTTCTATCAAACAATATATATATATATATATATATAGTATAGTTTCTTTCAAGTAGAAAAGAAGTGGATCGCTGTATATATGGGGAGGAAGTGGATCGATATATATATAGAGGGATGGAGAGTTCTGCTCGAAGTCTTCTAGCACTCATGGAGAATGAATATCATTTGAATACCATTATTACTATAATTCTTTCAAAACTATTATACCATTATTATTAATTTATTCCCATTAGGATACATTAATGATTCTTGCAACCTTGTGGCATTGGCCTGCTTTAGATTGCTTTCAGTAATTAGGTTCGGACACAAGGAACCAATAGCAGCTTGCAGAGTCTCACTAAAATATTCTGAAACAAAAAATTAAAGTTCCCAACATCAAAGTGGCATTTCATATATGTGCCATATGGTTGTCACCATTAATTCTTTAATTATATTCACCAAAGCCACCTAACGCCTTAATTATTAAATGTAATTAACTTATGTTTGGGTTACCATCATAATTCTCTCATGGAACTAAGTTGGAAAAGTACAGACGTCTAATGATTAGATAGATAATGTGTATGATGTGTCGAATGATTTTTCGTTTGGTTGGGGTATAATAATCCAAATGAATATTATTATCCAAACTTATTGTTTAGTAAGTATTTATTTGTTGCTTTGTGGATTCATTTCTATTGCTTGATGCTTCTCTCTACATCGATATTCTTGTTCATGAGCATCCACGTGTCCTACAATGGAATGTGATGGGTGTATTTCCTTCATTTTCAGTATTCTTATTTTCGAAAACTGTCGTTAAATTATTTAATCGCTCCATGCCAACATCAGAAGACACAATGCCCCCATTGTAAAGTTCGAAGTATCAAACATAATCAAGGAAATAAACACGTATATATACCTATGTAACGTGTCAACAAAGTTCGCTAATATAATAAATTAAGCAATTAGCAAAGCTTCACCTACCTAACTACATCCTACGTTTATCATTTCTTTAATGTTTTTGTTATATATATTTATGGGAGATTCCCACACGTATCGCTCGCTCAGAGGGCTTTAGTTGAAATGAAAAATAGGGAAATAGTTAGGCACACAAATGAAATGGTAGTAAGATATTTTCAATACGCGCTATATTAGTGCTGCAAGAAAATATACAGTGAACACCTCATCTGACCATTTTTTTTTTATATATACTATATATATTACATTAAGCCTCATGGTTTATGGTAAAAATCGTTCACCAAAATTTGTCTGTCAAATTACATTTATTGAAAAAATAACAAAATTAAAAGCAAACAACTCACTACTAATAGTTACTATTTTACCTACTATTAAATATATAAGATTAATACGAAATATTGATATTTATAAAGCAAACAAATTTAATTTAAGTGTGCAAAAAATACTAGTTATAATTAACTATCAAGTTGTCTCAAACCACCAAATGATTTTGAGTTTAATCTTAATACCATCGACGTTACAGAGTAATAGCACGAGACTCTTTTTCCGTCGAGACTACTCTCATGACCTGCTTTCAATTTCATACCGACTAAAATAGTGAATGATTCAAGTGAAATCGAACATTTGCATTGTAAGCATAAAAAAAAAAAAAAGAAAAAAAAACTTCATAAATAAAACTAATATTTGGGAAACACGGATATCTTATTTATCTTTTCTATAGTAATTGCGATGGCAACAATAAAAGAATACTTTCTCCCACATACACATTGCTAGAGGAAGAGGATAAAAATTAACTCTTAAAAAAAATTTGTCTCAAAGTTTCGTTACACTATCACCACGACATAAATACACAAGAATTAAGACACAGAATCTAAGAGACCTAAGTTACACACTAACAAACGTTTCGCCTCACCAAAATCCAAACGTACTAAAATAAAAGCGAACATATTATTAGGTAACAAATAGACCAAAAATAGTTACTTAGGAGTACTCGAGCTACCCAAGAAACCCTCCTCCAAGCCTATCAGCAACAACACTCTCATCTCCTTCATTATCCTTTCCCAACCCTTCACTCAACAACTCATCCCAAAACCCTTCATCAAGCTCCTTATCATCACCACCATAACTCTCTCTTCCCTCCATTTCCTTCGCATGATCTTCCCTTTTACCCTTCCCAAAACCCTGCATTTGCAAAGCAAGAGCCTCGAGCTCCGAAACTTGCTGGTACTCGGCTCGACGGGCCCATCGGGCCCATAAGATTGGCTCGACTCGCCCGCCTCAATGGGTCTTCTCCTCTTCTTTCCAATAACCTCCTCGAGCACTTCTCTCTTCTCCTTCTGCTCCATTAGCTGCTTCACAAAGTCAGGGTTTTGCATGGCCTTGGCCAAGAAGCTCATCATAAACTGCTGCTTTCTTTCGGTCCCTTGGAGCCTAAGCTCCATTTGCTGGACATAGGCTCGAGTATTGTGCTGTTGCTGTCTGAGCTTGACGAGCTCTTCCATGAGGACTTGTTTGTCTCTTCTAAGGCTCGATATCTCAGCTTCCAAGCCGAATCTTCCTACTTCGATGCAAGGGCTCGTTGTTGTTGTGGTAATAATGGGCTGAGGATAGGGTTGGTGGGCTTTCCTCCTTTGGATGTTCTTCAAGAGGTGCTTATGGCCCTTGATGAACGATTCGTTTGCGAATTCCCACTTGTCGGGGTCGATTTTTCTGAATCCCTGCAGTTTTTTTTTAGTCTGGTAAGTAGTTGAGCATGTAAAACGATTCGATGATTATATTACTGTAAAGTTTCTTTTACTGCAATGGAAAGGTCATCATCATCATCAACATGAATGAGCATCATCTTCATCGTCATCTTCTATGGGATTTGGTTAGATCTTCATTCAGCAAGAATTTTGATCCCCAACCTTGAGAAGAGGAAAAAGAAGTTCATGTGAAGGTTCTAAGTGTTCTTTTCCAGGAAACAGATAAGCAAACAATTCCAATGATATGAAATTAAACATGATCCCAGCTATAAAGTCACATGTTTTTAACGCAAGAATACTTGAGCAATAAATCAGTACTTCGGTTTAACTATCAAGAGAAAAAGCACAAAATTTCAGCAGAAATAAAGTAATCGAAAGCTAGGTACAACAATAAGGAGAAAACCGAGATTTTGACGAACCATTTAGAATCAAAAAGATCGAATTCAAGTCCCAATGCGAAACGAAAACCAGCCCAGATGAACTATTACATTGAGATTGATCAAAGATTGCACATCTTTCGCAGCTTTTATGAAGTTCTTTGAGATTTATGATCAAAGATTGTCAAGTATCTTCGTCCCAAATTAGAACCAAACAATTACGCATTCAAACAGAAACAACAGAAGACGAAGAAGGGCGAAATGTGAATGGAGAATTTGCAGCACTTACATAGGTATTGAGCTGCCTCACAAAGCTGGAGAAGTTGTTATGCTTGAAGTAACTGGGCAGCACATTGGTGGAAAAAGATTGTGGATCCCAAACGACAAAGCTATGCCCTTCTCTGCTCCAAGAAACCACAGAATCAATGGCGTAGTCATCCACCATTTCGTACGTCTTCGTCAAGAACGGAGGTGGGCCCACCTCGTGCAATCCCTCGATCGGCCACGGCGGCGGATCGGCGGAGGTCGACGGCGGCGGCGATGATTGGTGCTCTTCTTTGATGGTGGGATAGAAAGGGTCCATCTTTGGTTATGTTGGTGTCAAGATAAACGTAATAAGGTTAATGTAGAAGCGCAATGCTTGTTTGAGGAGGTCCTGAAGTAATCATCGTAGTTAAAAAGCTTTCGTAATAGTCCCATCTGGCGCTAGTCAATTGAGTGAAAAAAGAAATCTTATTTTTTCAGGCAGGTTTATGTCGGGTAACGAGGTGGCAAGAGAGAAGAAGGTCGCGTAGATAAAGTTGTAGACAGGTTTTTTTTTTATCTAAAAAATATTTGCCGAGGAACGTTCTAGAAGTATCGTAATTATGTAACTATGCCTAATGTCGAGTATTTTTATTTTATAATGTGGGTTAACGATTACGTGGGCAATAGGAAAATCAAGAACACAAAGATGGAGGAGATTCACGCGCGTTCTATTATTTTTATTGGTATTTCAGGGGCGGAGCCAGGAAAATATTTGAGGATAGGCATAAAAATAATAAAAAATGGCAGTATAAAAAATAAAGAAATCTATGTAATTGTAAATCTTGTTTATTCAAACAATTATTTTTTTTTTTATTTTTTTACCCAGTAAACCCTAGTCTTAGACCATGTAAACTCTGGGGCTGACGTGATAGTCTGCAAACCACGCCACCAGGTACCCCACATTAGGACAAGTCCATGTATGACAGGCTCAACTCAAAGCAATATGATAACCAGGGTAATCAAACCCACGAACTACCCCTCCAAAGACTTTGAGTGCCTCAGCGTGACCATTCGACCAAGCCTCATTGGCAAAGTATTATATATATTCTATGTAATTGTAAACTAAACCATGTTCGATTATATAACAAATATTTAACTAGGCTAGATATCATGCTTCAACTTTATAAATTTATTCACTTGTTACATTCTCCTATCCTCATAATTTTATTTTATATAATTAAAACCCAATCTAATGGGTTCATAAAAGTACATATATTTAATAAATAGGAATTAAATATGTTTTATATGGCCCACACGTAATAAATTCATAGTATTAACTTTATTAGATCAAAATAATCTATGTTTGGTAATGACCCACAAGCAAGACATATGCATATACATACACATATAATAATATTTTTTTCACCAGTCCAAAGGTAATATATATATATATATATATATACACACACGTACATATATGAAGACTTTTTTTAAGGGTGGGCAAGAGCCTACCCTCGGCCTAATGAAGCTCCGCCCATGCGTATTTTATTCGTTTCATAAATTTTGTGGGGTTGAAATTGTTTTCAACGATAGACACATTGTTTTAAAATCACAATTATACATGTCCCATATATGTTGAATGTATTGTATGAATTTTATTTTACAAGTGATTACTTGTGATAGAGCGTATGAATTTCATTTTACAAGTGATTAATGTGACGGAGCGAAAGCCAGTAGTTATTGCGAAAATTAAAGAATTCGCTTTCAACATTCACGAAAACGTAAAGAACTCGGACTTTTATTAATAATCTGAAATGAATGAAAATACTTATGCGACGGGTATTTATAGAAGAGAAAATTATTGCGAAATGGACAACGTAATAATATTGTAAATGAATGTGAGGATTAAATGGAAGACAAGAATTTACGTGGAAAATCCCCTTTTTGACTGGGGTAAAAAATCATGGGGGAGGTAGAAATATTATTACTGGGGTAAAAACAGTGTTTACAACCTCTCAATCTATAAAGGAGAAAACACTCACTATCTCACTTTATAGTTTGAGCAAATACCGAACAAACCCTCATTTTTTTTTCTTTCGTTCTCCTTCTCTCGCTTCTTTTCTTTCTTTGGTTTTGGTAGGGGTGTTCGTTGTTCGGTATATACCGACCGAACAACCGAAATACCGAAATTCGGTACAAAACCGAACCGAACCGAAAAATTCGGTTCGGTATTCGGTTCTTAAAAAAATTCGGTAATTCGGTAAATTCGGTTCGGTACAGATTTTGAATTTCGGTAAATTCGGTATACCGAATTACCGAAATTTTAAAAATAAAATATATTTTATTATATTAATATCGAAAATAAAATTATAATTATATTAATATACGTATTAATTTAATTATTACCGAAATTTTTATTATTATTATTTAAATTTCGGTACCGAATTTACCGAAAAATTTCGGTAAAAACCGAATACCGAACCGAGAAATTCGGTATCTACTAGGGGTGTACCGAAATTTCGGTATACCGAAATTTCGGTTCGGTTCGGTACGGTATGTACCGGACGAACACCCCTAGTTTTTCGTGTGTTTTCCATCGCATCTAGCCAATGCTATTTATAGGCAAACCTTAAGCTTAATTAACATTATAATATTAATAACATTATTATTAAAATAATCCTTGAATCGCGTGAAGAATTCTTCACGTGCTTTGGCACACCTTTGTTGACAATCTCCCACTTGAAGATTGATTCAGGCACAATCAGATCTTTACACCATTTTTCTAGTTTGCCTTTGCATGTTAGTTGAATTCTGTTAATCCACAGGAGGAACGACACCACATAAACTTGTCAACATGAATTGCCTTGGTCATATAGTCTGCCAGATTACCCGCAGTGTGAACTTTTTGCATGTCAACGGTCCCCTCTTCCACTTGTTCACGAACAAAGTGGTATTGGACCCGGATGTGTTTGGTCCTTGAATGATATGCTGGATTCCTTGCAAGATGCAACGCACTCTGGCTGTCACAATATAGAACAGTATTCTCATGTTTGTGGCCGAGTTCTTCCAGCAACATCTTCAATCATATTGCCTCTTTATTTGCTTGCGTAGCTGCGACATATTCTGCTTCCGTTGTTGATGTTACAACAATGGACTGCAGTTTTGAAACCCAGCTTACGGCTCCTCCAGCAAGATAAACACATATCCGGTTGTGGATCTGCTTTTATCAAGTTCACCTGCATAATCTGCATCAAAAAAAACCATGGACAGTAAAATCTGTACCTACGTAACATAAGGCAAGATCCGAGGTTCCCTTGATATATCTGAGAATCCTTTTAACAGCACTCCAGTGCTCCCGACTAGGGTTGGACATGTATCGGCTAACGACTCCCACTGCATGGGCAATGTCTGGTCTGGTACAGAGCATTGCGAACATTAGACTTCCTACCGCCGATGCATATGGCGGTCGAGACATCTCTATCCTCTCGTCTTCATCAGTAGGACACATATCAGATGATAGCTTGAAATTAGCAGCAAGATGGGTACATATTGGCTTACTATCTTGCATGTTGAACCTTTGCAAGATTTTCTTCAAATAATTCTTCTTGAAAAGCCAAATCTCCCGCTTGCTTCTGTCTCGAGATATTTGCACACCAAGGATTTTGTTTGCTGGTCACAAATCCTTCATTTTGAATTCACTGGCCAGTTGATTCTTTAAGTCGGCGATACGACCTTGTTAGGTCCTGCTACCAGCATATCGTCGACGTACAATAGCAACATGATGAAATCGTCATCGCCAAATCTCTTGAAATACGCACAAGGATCTGAATATAGCCTGTTGTAGCCAAGACTCATTATGAAGGAGTCAAATCTCTTATACCAACATCGAGATGCTTGTTTGAGCCCGTAGAGAGATTTGATCAATCTGCAAACCAGATCTTCTTTTTCTTGTTCCTCGAAACCTTCTGGTTGAAGCATATATATCTCTTCATCGAGGTCACCATGGAGAAAGGCCGTCTTCACGTCCAGCTGCTCAAGATGCAAGTCGAATGTAGCACACATTGACAAGACCACCCTGACAGTTGTAAGTCGAACCACCGGTGAGAAAAATTTCGTTGAAGTCAATCCCTTCTTTCTGAGCATATCCCTTTACAACCAGTCTAGCACGGTATCGCTCTACCTGGTCATCACAATTACGCTTAATTTTGTACACCCATTTGTTGCCAATGGATTTCCTTCCTTGCGGTAATAGCACCAACTCCCATGTCTTATTTTTATAGAGAGTTTCCATTTCTTCTTGCATTGCTGAAACCCACTGACTCGCATCTGAATTATTCAGTGCTTCTTGGAAAGTGGTTGGCTCTCCATCCTCCGTTAGAAAACAGTATTCAAGATTGCTCTCTATCTCGTAATCTGAGTGCCAACTGGGCGGCCTACGCCCGCGTGATGACCGCCAGAGATTCGGTACTTCAGATTCGACTGGGTCGAGCTCTTCGTGCGCCGGTTCAGCTTCAGAAGATTTATATTGCTCCAATTTTCTTTTCATCGTGTAGTCTTTGTCACGCCTTTTGAACTGCTATCATTATCGACTTGCTCTTGAGCACTATCCTCCAAGAAGATACATCTCTGCTGATAATCACTTTGTGGTCAGTGAGATCCCACAAGCGGTACCGCTTTACTCCTTCAGCGTACCCCAAGAATAGACATTTCGTGGACTTGCATCCAACTTCGTTGTGGTACATCTCGTAAGTTGGACTTCCAAATATATGGAGGTTTGAATAGTCTGCAGGTGTACCAGTCCACATTTCCATCGGTGTCCGCATCTCTATAGCAGTAGATGGGGCCGATTCACCACATAACAGGCAGTACAGACCGCTTCTGACCAGAACTTCTTTTCCAGGCCCGCAGCTCTCAACATAGCCCTTGTTCTTTCCAACATGGTCCTATTCAACCGCTCTGCCACTCCATTCTGTTGTGGAGTGTACGCCGTGGTGAACTGTCTTCTGATACCCGCTTCTTTGCAGAATTCAGTGAATTCTTCAATATTCCCCTCCATTATCTGACCGGAGACAATTGATTTTTCTGTAGTTTCAAGTTCAACTCGTGCCTTGTATGTTTTGAAGATAGAAAACACGTCGTCCTTCTTCTTGATTGGGTACAACCAGCATCTCATGGAGTAGTCATCAATGAATGATACGAAGTAGCTGGCTCCTCCCAGGGACGCAACCGGTGCTTGCCATACATCAGAGTGGATCAATCCACATGAATTGCCTTGGTCATATAGTCTGCCAGATTATCCGTTGTGTGAACTTTTTGCATGTCCACGGTCCCCTCTTCCACTTGTTCACGAACAAAGTGGTATTGAACCCTGATGTGTTTGGTCCTTGAATGATATGCTGTATTCCTTGCAAGGTGCAATGCACTCTGGCTGTCACAATAGAGAACAATATTCTCCTGTTTGTGGCCGAGTTCTTCCAACAACATCTTCAACCATATTGTCTGGCTTGCGTAGCTGCGACATATTCTGCTTCAGTTGTTGACGTTACAACAATGGACTGCAGTTTTATAACCCAGCTTACGGCTCCCAACAAGATTAAACACATATCCGGTTGTGGATCTGCTTTTATAAAAAATATCAAATTTAGGTAATATCCTACCTAAATATCCTTAAATATAGCACTATTATCTCAACCATATCTTATTGGAATGTGTTTAATTATCTCAACCATATTTTTGCTCTTAATATACGTGCCCAACGTCAACTTGGATATGCAAGGATTTGATTTGGATTACATAAACACTAAAAGTATTCCAAAAAAAATTTATAATTAAATATAATATATGCTTAATATTTTTTTTGCCTTGTATATTAGGGATGATGACAAACATCTCCTATTGTATAATTGGAAAAGGCATTAGAGTAACTATACAATTCAAATTTTTATCTCAATTTTATCATGCTTAATTATAATTTCATCCTTTCACCTCTAAATTTATTCTAATCATTCAACGATAAAATCATTTCTCCCTTTATATAATTCAATTAATTAAAATAGAATCATCATATCATATATTAAACATATTAAATTAAAATAATTCTGTAGAAATAAAATAAAATTGCATATATTTATGTATTGAAGCACATGCACGAGTATGTGCTTAATATACTAGTCTAAATTAAAAGTGTTACAATTTTAAGATCACGCATAATTTATCTGTTCTTAAAACGTCACTCGGAAACCCCAACTAAAAAAACTAGTATAGTAAGAACACTCGAATGCGTGTGCCCCAATAGATAAAACTATACAATTTATATGGTTAGAAAGTTGATCTGCAATTATATTATCATAATTAAATTTTAAAAGGAATGTTTTGAATTAGGTAAAATAAAAAATTAATTTATAAGAATATAACAAAAAACTAATGATTAAATTATAAATTATACAATAAAATTGACATACCAAATTGGAAGAGCAGTTACTCTAATGAAGTGCTCTCTAGTAAGATAGAAAGATAATTAAGCTATACTATCACTCGACGTGAGAAGCAGTCTTATTTGATAGGATACAAGACAGTAAAACAAGTAATCATCACATACAAGGAAAATGTCTCGAAATACCGATCTAAGAATCAAAACCCGAATACACACCACTATCCCTCAGCAACCTCTTCTCTTCCTCGACATAGCTCTTACCTCTACTAGCCTGGCCAAGATCTCTCTTCCTCTTCTCCTTCTGCTGAAAGGACGCCTCTTTCTTTCTGTCCTTACGTGTCTGAACGTTCAGAAGCTGCTCTCCGTCGGCTATTGCGGCTCTTGTCTTCTGCCTCTCTCTAAACGATTCTTCTTCGCCTTCTTTAGGTTTCTTCTCTTTCCCCGAGGACCATGACCAGTTGGGTTCTTGATCTTGTTCCTTTGGTGCAGGCATGTTCAGCACTGATAGCCCGCCTTTGTACCCATGTTGAGTTAGTGATTCGAAGTCTATGCCTTTCTTCTTCTTGTTAGCAGCATCAGCTGAAACAATAAGTTATGAGGAGAAAGAATCAGCTTGATTGATTCCAAGGAAATCTATCCCATGAATAAATCAAACTAGTCGATGACTGACTGAACGAAGATGGATCACTATAACTTAGAAGTATGAATAAGAAGCATCCCAAGTTTACCACGTTAAGGAGTAGGAACAAGTTCGTGCCTAATCCCACTATCAAACAACCTCGAATTTTGTAAGTGCTTACACCATGAAGTGAGAAGCCATGAATGACGACAGAGATCTCCTTCAGTCTCTCGTCTACACTCAGTGCCAGGGAATGTTTTGTTAATAGATGAAACAAGTCAACGAAATGAAAATTGCATTCTTTTTTCTATTAATTTGATTCAGGCTCGTTCTAGTGAGAAACTAATCGACATGTGTCGTAAATCAAGATCCATAGGTCGTAAAATTGCAGCAACAAAACCACACCGCAAAAACAATTTCAGAAAGAATACAACAAATTTTGACTCGGGTAATACCTTGGGAAGATTGAGCTTTGAGGATTGTCTCGCGTCTTCCGTCTTCGAACCATTGCTGTTTTTATCTTCATGATCGCTGCCGAGCTCCGAGCTGTCCCCAGACGACGACGTATCGTCGTCCTCACCGTCGCTCCATCTCAATCCTCGCTTCATCCTCTATTGCTGCCTACTTGACGTTGCAAAATCCCAAATTGAGAGGCCTAGGGCTAGCTAGATAGCTTCATATATTGCAGAAAAGCCCTTAACGTTTCAAATAACACATAAAAGTATTCTGAATAATTACACCGTCTACCCCTGCATTCCAGAAATATCACAATTACGCCATTCAAAACTCACTCGAACCCATCAAAGCAAACGAAAATGACCGAGTCCGTCCACGTCATCACCAGCCACGTCAAACTCCTCGCCTCAGATTTCCAAAATCTGAAGCCCAACAACCCCTCAAACCCATCCTCGTCTTCATCTTCTCCGTCACTCTTCCTCCTCCGACACGGTGGCGCGTGCGTCTCGCGCGCCGAGACCGTCGGCGTCGTCGTGACCCGCGAATCGAAGCCCGGAAAATTCGTCAGGTTCGCAATCGACGACGGCACGGGTTTGATCCCCTGCGTCTTGTGGCTGAACCATTTAACTTCGCCCTACTTCGCAAAGCGCGACCCCTCAGGTGTTCGACTGAGTGCCCAGCTGGCGTCGAAGTTTGCTGATGAAGTTCAATTGGGTTCCGTGGCGAGAGTTAGGGGTAAAATCAGTGAGTTCAGAAGCACGATGCAGATTACGGTGGCTGACGTTGTGTTAGAGAGAGATCCCAATTCCCAGGTATTGCATTGGTTGGACTGCATTAAGCTGTCAAGAAAGTACTACAACAAAACGTTTCCAAAGATATCCTAAAATGTGTTGTTATATTTTGGAGTTTTGAGTAAATGGTTTATTAGCTTATATCTTGTTTATATGTTGTCGTAAGCTCTGCTCTTTCCTATTATCATTGTCTGAATGGATTTCATCGGCGTCATTGATTACCAGTTTGGATATGTTAATCGATGAATGCTCAAACGAATTGCAATACAGTGATGAGATTTCTGAGATTCTAAGGAATGTAGTAAAAGTTTCATGTTTTATGAGTTGACTGTGTGCGATGTTTTAGTAGTTGCATCATGTTGAAATTGAGACCATATATTTACTAATACTTTTAAGTGAAGTTGAACCAAGATTGGTATAAAAGATATCATATCTCAGATGTTGATCCCAGAAATAGCAATAATTCATTTTCAATTCACAATTGGAACGAACATATAGTAATCGAAATATCATGATAATGAACCCGGCAAATAATTTTTCGGTATTGTTGGGTTGTGACCGCGACAGAGTATGACGTCACCCTTATTACAACAAGTACATCACGAAGATGTAGTACTGTCAATTTGGCCCGTGGCCCGTGGGCCCGCCCGGCCCGCCCCTCCAAAGGACGGGCTGGGCTGCAATTTTTTAGGCCCGCCAAGGAGCAGGCCTGAAGGGGCCAGCCCGCGAGTTTTATTCATTATATATATGGAAAAGTGGGATTATTTAAGAAAATGATCCATGACCGAGTCAATTTTAGAAAATAGCCTCCATGTGAAAATTACTATTATACCCTCATTAATGCGGATCCAAGTGTAAGCAGATATATTAAATACAACTCGCCGATGAGTGGGTGGTATGTAGTCCAGTGTTGCAGAATTATTTTTTCCGTATAATAGGTCTCGTGCTCAAATCCTGACTGCTCTGTATGGCAATGGTGGCATGCTACATCGCGGTACCATGCTTATAGCAAGGTACCAATGGTGTAATAGAGCATGATACCATGCTATGGGACCCAGGGCCGGCTTTGGGTAAAGTAACTAAGCAAGGGCTTTAGGCCCCGAATTTTAGGGCCCCACGTCATTAATTCGGTAATGTATTTAGTAAAAAAATTATTAATCAGACAGAAATATTTTGACGCCTTGATTTTTTAGGGCCCCATGACTTCGATAATGTAGTTATTAAAAAAAATATTAATTAAGCCCAATATTTTGAAGCCCTCGAATTTTTAAGGGCCACCTAATTCGGGTAACGTAGTTGGAAAAGAATATTAATTATGCGTAATATTTGAGGCCCTACTATCATAAATACATACTTATTATATGTTTATTTTCTTTAATATAGTTTTCGAATTGTTTTTCACATTCTGCTTTTTCAGCTTTCTTTTTTTCGTTTTCTGTACCTTTAACTGATTAGTTTCTTTGTATTTTAATCAAGCACATTCCTCCATATTAATCGGTTGTAGGAGAATTTGCTCCAAAAAAAAAAAATAAAAGACAAATTACTAGTAAAAACTTTTTTTATTGTAAAAAATATTTATTAAACAAAAAAAAATTCAATTTTATATTTAACTTCACATTCTGTAAACTACAAGGTTGATGATCTCAAATCGAAATAAAGGGAGGTTTGCGTGAAGTGACACATAATTTTTTTGTCAATATGTAATATTTTTAAACAAAAGCCCCGTTTTTTAACTTTGCTTTAGACCCCATATTATGATGAGCCGCAACTATGGGACCCAGCTATAGAGCATGATACCAAGAGCATGTACCATGTTTGCTATATTGATGAAAATATTCTTAACATTGACCGGATCAAATACCACTTTTTACATAAAGGTCTACTTGTTTAAAATTGGCCGAGTCAAAAAGCGTACTCTTAAAAAAAGCCCAAGGAAAAGTACATATCATGTTTTAGCTCATCGCTCGTCTTTGAAACTTTTTAAACATAATAAACACCACATCATGTTTTAGGTAGTTTATTGACCTTTTTCTGCCAAATTAGCACTTAGTTATTCTTTTTACTATTTGAACACATCCTATTACAGAAACAACTCTATTTCAATTGTTGCAAAAGAAGTGACAAATATCAACTACTTCGTCAAATCCATGCTGAAGTCCCAAAGCTTTCGAGCCATGTCAGCATCTTGAGTCCGTGAGAGTGGCTGCGCAAGGTGTTGTTGTTCGAAAAATACTTGCCCGAAATGCCCTTAACTTGGGGGTTCAGCGCCAGGTAACAAGAGGTTGAAGCACCCTTTTCCATCAAAAAAGAAAAAGAAAAAGAAACAAACAAAAAAGAAAAACACATTAAGTATGACCGAGTAAGAAGTGTGTATGAGGCAAAAGTATGTATGGAGATAATGAACAAAGATACTTACTTGTTCCACATTTTTGTACAGGAATTTGAATTGAGCAGCTATAGCTGCAAGACAAGGGAACATAACTTTGATTTTTTGGTCCTAAAACTTAGAAACATTGCTTCACTTTTCACAAGCGCTGAAATAATTTTTTCATCGGTTAAAAGTGTCACTTTCAGGACATTTAATTTAAGGGACTTGAAGTTATAGGACAATAACTTTCAAAAAACGCATCAATTTAAGGACAACATGCGTCATATGGTGACGTGGCAGTTCATTTGGAAGGCAGTAGACACCACACCATTGAGAAGAGGTGAAGTACACAAAATAAGTGAGTTACCGTCCAAATAACTGTCCCTTCGGAGTCATGTGCGCCCAATTGATGCTTGTTGTCCATAAATTACTTCGATTTTGAAAGTTAGTATCCTAAATTGCAATAATAAGTTGGATGCTAATAACCGCCACCCTTGGTAACTTGTATTTTTCGAAAAATACTAGGGTCGGTCAGGTTTGAAATATATTTATCAATCTACCTAGAAAAAATAAAATTAAAAAACACCCTTACCTCCCAACAAGCCTAAATGCCGCAAAATATTGGTCGCGACAACTCCCGGGTGAAGTGAATTCGCAATTACCTCAGCTCCTTCTTCCTGTGGTGGCATTGAAAACAAACTTAGTTCCAAATTCATTTCATAAATCAACCGTCAAATCTTACAACGTATATAAATATAAATTTTTCAACCTTCAAGCGCCTTGTTAACTCATTAGAATGTAGTATCTTGGCAACCTTCGATTGGCCATACGCACCGAATCTGGTGTATCTGTTTGCCGAAAATAATACGCTCCATAAAACATGGGGTAATCTTTCGGAGCCCCTCATTAATGTGTTTATTTAGCCTAAGGAGCCATCACGAAAATTTTGAATACTTGATGATGAAAATGAGGTCGATATTCCGAATATTGATGATGATGACCCCAAAATTTCCGTGATAGTTTCAAAATTTGGGCCAAAACTTCCAGTATATTTTTCCATACCTCCGTCTTATCCCTGTTTTAGCTATTCTATTCAACTAAAAATAGTAAAATAATAAAAATAATAGACTTATCCGGAGGAATTATATAGAAGAACTAACAATTGTCACGCACCTCAATATGTTAATCCACACAGCGTGGTTGTGAAGACCGGACGGTTCAAAAGTCCGCTCGGTTTCGGTTACGGTCTTTTTTTTTTTAAATTAAAAATAACTAAAAAATTTTGATTTAAATAAATATACAAAATAGGAAATATCAATAAAGTAATTTGGTCTAGTGACTAAGTTGTGGGTATTTTACTTAATGGATTTGATTTTGAATCCACCAACACCTTAATTTTTATATTTATAATTAACCTTTTTAGCTCACTATTTTATTTTTGTTCAAATTTGACCCCAACATAGATTTAATACTTGACATACGATTAATTTATATCAACCCACACAATTTACTTTAATTAAATTGCACCCCTTAATTATATAATTATATTAAAAAGTTCATAAAAACATGATATGTTTCCATATTATTTGATTAATTCATATATAAAATATATATTTATTATATTTAAGATACCGATTTAATCCGATTTGATTCTATCTATACTATTAAACCACTGGTACCTTAAACTATATATCTAAAGTAACCAATATATACGTATGTATATGTATATAAATAATACCCATACCCTTTTAGATCATTGAGTCTGTCGAAGCGGATTCCTTCTTTATATGCAACACGGTGAAACGCAGACGCAACATTGACAATCCTTCCTTCCTTTTCGTCTCGCGAGCCGTTTTCTTCATTGTGTCAAGCAACAAATTGGTCAAAAGAAAGTGACCTGAACAGAAAAAAAAAAAAGACAATCAAAATCAATAACACATCATATGAAAACAGTTCGTCATTTTATTCAGCTTTAGTCTTCTTTGTTTCTACGTAATCCTCGATAACTCTTAACACCTGATTTATAAAGAAGAAAAAGTAGAGTACCTAAATAGTTAGTGGCAAACTGCAGCTCAATGTGTGTCTTCAGACAGCTGATATGGTGGTCCCATAACTCCTGCGTTGTTACTGAAAACAGAGATCTCCGTCACTAGATGTAATGCAATCGTAGAGTAAAATCCAAACAAAAAAAGGGATGTTTTTTTGTTCTTACATCAAAAGGTTAAGTGGACGACCCGAAGAATTGAACTCGGATGCGAATCTTCTGACAGAAGCCATGAAATAAGATCCAACTCCATGACATCAAGTTTAGCCGAAGGGTTCATTGTAGCATGGCTTCCTTCAGCTTATTTCCAGAAGAAACGTTCCTTACAGCCATTACAACGTTGACCCCACGAAGCGCGAGGACACGCGCTGTCTCCAAGCCAATGCCGCTCGTTGACCCTGTCGATCATCGAGTAAGATAGAGAACTATTAGCTCACATTATATCAGCAGCGATTGTAAAAAGAAAGAAGGAAAAGAAAGAAACACCTGTAACAATAGCAGTGAGCCCTGAGCCGTCAATTCCCCGCGTAACTTCCTCGGCGGTCGAAGCAGCAGAGAAACCCGAAGGCCATTTCTCTTGGACAGCACGGCGGCAATTTGCTTCGAGGGGGCCTCTCTTCGGTGATGTCTCTGCAAGGGACGAGAATATCTTGCTAGTGTTGGTGAGAGGAATAATTTAGGTCGTGAGACAATGGAAATCGTGTATGATTAGAGTTCTGGTGAAGTCGTCATGGAGATAATTAAATGGTGTACGTAATGCACGAGCTTACACAACAAGTGTACTTTAAAATGTTGGAGAAATCGTGTTATGATTAGAGTTCTTGGTGAAGTCGTCATGGAGATTAAATGGTGTACCGTAATGCACGAGCTTACACAACAAGTGTACTTTTAAAATGTTGGATGGATTGGATTGCGCCAGATGAGGACGAAATAACTTAATAGCGGTTTATACAAAATTTTTTTTTTTTTTTTTCTGAAGAAAGAATCAGATATCACTATATTTTAAGAGGACCAATCTATCGGTTTCTATATGTGGTGAGCTGGTCATCAAATTTAATGATGATGCAATAAAATGAATGCACGTGTTCTAAGAGCTGTGACATGCGTAGAATTTGATTGGTTTGCCATTGCCTGACTGAGACTAGAGATTACTGCGACTCTGTCAAAGCTGGATTGAGTTGGGTCAAATCGAACTCAGCAATGCTCGTTAACAAGCGAACTGAGCCTATTATTGTACATGGGCATCGAGCGAGCCTACACATATATTTTTAATTTTATAAAATATATTTATAAATATATATTTACATAAGCGGAATTTGAGAGTCGAACTTAAACTAAAATACTCGAATTGAAAAAGCCAAAGCCGAGTTCGAGTTGAACTTTATCAAGCTCGATCGACCTAAAGTCGAGCTCGACCTTACAATATTTAATAGAGCTGAACTCCAGGCCACGTTCGGACAACTTGATAGTTGCGCCGTACTTGGAATTAGACATGGCTATCGGGACGGTTCAGCCAGGAGGAACCGGCCCGGAAAAGGTTGTCGGTGGTATAACGCGAGAACCGGAACCAATACAGTAACGGAAAATGGAACAGGCCGTTACCGGTTTCGGAACCGGTAAACCGATAACGACTAGTTTTTAGCCCGGAACCGGAACCGGAACGGATAGGAACACGGTAACGGCTAAATAAAAAAATACATATACGGCTAGTTTATTTTTTTGGGCAAAAATGTAATTTTTTTGTCAACGAAAACCAATAAATACACATATATCATCATTTTTGGACTTCAATCTCCAAACTCTCGTAATCTCTCTCCTCTCTCGCTCTCGCATTATAAGAAAATAAACACAACACTACACACACACACAACACGAAACACACACATACTCCAAATACACACACACGACGAACACACACACAAACACACTTTATTTTTACTAACATGGCCCAAAGTCACATCCACAAAGACGACGATGTTTTCAGTTATTTTCATACAGTTATGGCGAATGGCACGACGAGGTCGTGACGAGGTCGAGGACGGAAGGCGATGGCGATGGAGGACGATGCAAAATCGGACCGAGCCAAGAATCCACCACGATCACGGCGACACACGCACCCGGACGAAACGCTCGAAGATTGGCTACATTTCGACTCGAACAGAACCGGCGACCCCACCAAAGGTAATGCTTTTTGTAAAACATATGTCGTGCGAAAATATAATATAAAGGTGGTGGTAACTCGGGTGGTACAGGATCTACGAAAAACATTTAACCGGTTGTCACAAATTGATTCGGTAACCTTAGATACCATAGGTAGTGAGCGTACACAACATCAAATAGACGTGCATACGGGTAGGAATTCGTTATCACTAGGGAGATTTCGAAGATAGCGCTAGTTAAGTTTGTGGTCGTTTGTAAAGAACCATTTTGTATTGCGGAAAATGAAGGTGATTGCGAGCGTGTACGTTAATATTAAATAAATGTTCGTGCAAGTACGTCAAGTAATAATTTAAACGAATGTTATAACTAGCACCACGCGCGATAGGCAGTGTACCTATCTATAGTTTGTAAAATAGCTTTAGCATTAACGAGTATCCGAGTATCGAACACGAGGAATAATTTTGATTACTAGTAATAACCTATCAATTCAATAACTAGCCTACAAATGATTGGGATTTTTATATTGAAACTAAGCACAACAACAACTAAAACTAACACAGAAAAATGCTCAAAACACAACTAAAGATTTAAGAGTAACTTTGAATAAAAAGAAGTGCTTGGGATTTCGAAATCCCGCTAGATAACTTCAAGGAAGTCGTAACAACCGTTACCACATGATTAATGACTATGTCACGATACTTCCTACTCGTTTCCAACTTAGCTTTCGCCCTAAATGGTCACGAGAATATATAGTAGTTTATCTAAGGTGAGGTCGACTATTTGCTTTCGCGCCTATAGTCGACGCCCAACGTTAAGATAGAACCGTATTTAGCTTTCGCCCTTAACGTACTAAACGTCACACCAACACATAGACATGCCAAATGTGATTCACGAAACAATACATAGACATATTGAATCTGATAAAAGCTATCATAAACGATAAGCCATATCACGCGTCCACGAGTATTTTACGTCCAAACTACGGCGCTATCAACGTTCTTCCATCCCAAAGCAGGGAAATACATAGACTCTTCCCTATTTAACGAGCTCAAGCTTATCCCTCATACTATGTTCGATTCTCCGGAGTAAATGAGCTTCAAATGTTCACTTTAGAACCTAGAGATCATTGATCTCTAGGGTTCTTGAGTCGCCCTTGATGTGTCTTCCGTGATTAGAAATGAGTTGTGGCGGCTAGATGCTCTTAGGGCTTCAAACGCTTAAGTACAAAACAGGGGTGAACACGGCCTCAAACAAGGCATGTATCATTCGAGCTTAGGGGTTAAGGCGCGACACTGTTTGGAACACGACCATGTATCACATCGTGTTGAAGGGCCGCATGTACGGTTTCCTTTCTGCTGACAAACATGGCGTGTCAGGCCGTGTTGAAGGGCAGCAAGTTATTTTTCTTTTCTGCTGACAAACATGGCAGTGTCGTGTGTCAGGCCATGTTGATGGGCAGCAGCTGTAACTTGTCTGTGGAGCCGAACACGGGCCATGTGGTCCTCAAAATAAGCCGTGTTTGATTAAAAGTGGTGTTATTTGTGCTCCATATTTACGAGGTTCATCCCAAATATCGTCTCATGTACCTTTGACTCGAAATATGTAAAAATGATGAATAAGTGCACGAGACAACTCACAAAACCGAAATATTGAACATAAAATGATGGAGATAAACGAATGAAAATGCGTTTATCATAACGGTTTACAACTTCACAAGTGCGATACAACCCAGATTCATCAAGTAGGTCGTAAGAACTTAGGAAGTATGTGTTAGAGACCTTCGAGGAATTAGATCGAACTAGTATTACAGTTATCCAACATAAAATGTAGGGTTAGTTTAACTACGATATTGGGAAAACGTCACATCCCAATCGTATCTAGTGGGGAAGCCATTGGATTGAGAGACGTGGACGATGCAAAAGAGAATTCTTCGCTAGATCCACTAGACTCGTAACAGTGGGACATACTATGCGATGTTTATCAATGTGGGGAAAATATATGGGATTCAAGACAGATTGTCTATCACGTTGACAAAGCAAGCTCTAATAACCAGCTATGGATTTCCTTCTTTCCCATCTTAGCGTGCCTTTGAACGGTCGATTACTTCGTGTTAGGTGTGCTTGTCATGTGATTAACTTATGTGTTAAATGTGCATTCGACGAAATATTAGGTCGTGTAAACAGAAAAATATAAATTCATTGGGAAACAACTAGGGGACACGCACGTCATTGGTCATTGTGGAAACAAACGGTTGAGACGAAGGGCATCAGGTATAAGAAGTTTTCCTTACCGGCACCGACTAGGTGGAACTCCCTATATCACCTTCTTAGACATTTATGCGCTGTAAGGATTTAGTCACCCATTTTTGGAACAACAACGCAGTTGGTATTACTTCCAATACGTCACTTCTATTACTAGATGATGATGGGACATTTGTGGTTTGTGTGTTTCACTACTTGCGGTATTCAAGGAAGCAACGGAAAATTTTCCGGCATTCATTATCGACATCACCGTTATTTATTCCTTTGCTTTTTAGCATGTACTACAAATTTATTGAATATAGTAATAATGAATTGCGCCATTTCATTGAGAACATGGAACAAAAGTTCAAGAAGTATTGGGAAAAATATTCTAATTGTCCACGGCTTGGCGGCTTTACTCGACCCGAGTTGTGGTAGTGACACTTTCGATATTTTTTCGAGTATTACGAGACGTTTCTTGGAAAAAGTGTTGACGATCAAAAGACGTCAATTATGCATTATCTCCAAGAACTTTTTTCTTTTTATAGTCCTCAACAGGTGCGTGGTGGTTCGGCGACCGAGCATGTGAACGAGGGAGTTATGGAGTCCTCTCCGTGGCCCGCTGGATGTCCTTAGGCGATTGAATATGCAAAAGTCCAAAAAAAAAACGGTTGGACGAGCAAAGTCAAATGAAATTCAGCTTTATTTGAGTCACAACTTCCAAACATCGGAAGGATTTGACGTTCTCGAGTGGTGGAAGTACACATCTCTTTACCCGACACTAGCGGCTATTGCTGAGATGTTCTAGGCGTGCAAGCGTCACGTGTCGGTTCAGAATCTGCATTTTCAACATCTGGTAGGATTATTGGAGATAGGCGAACGAACCTTAAGCCGAGTTCTCTTGTGATGCTTACGTTGTTGACGGATTGGTTCACCGCCGAGTCCAAGAATCGAAAAGAAAAATGGAGGCGACGTCGTGTGTTTTACTTAATAAAGATGATGAGGAGGCGACGTCGTGTGTTTTACTTGATAAAGATGTATTGTAGTATTTTAGTTGTATTTGTTATGTTTTTTTCCCTTTCTTTTGTATTTGTTTCTTTTTTGTATTTTTTTTGTATTTTTTCTCTTTCTTTTGAATTTTTTTGTAATTTTTCAGGTAATTAATAAAAAATGGAATTTTTTAAAAAAATAACGGGTGAGCCAGTCCGGAACCGGTAAGATCAAATGAATCCACAGCTGATTCCGAATTGGTTAGAAATTTTGGTCTCGAAATCGGAACCGGTCCAGTACCGTCCGAACCGGAACCGTATTTTGAATCGGAACAAGAACCGTTAGAACCGGTTTCCATGCCTACTTGGGATAATATACAAAGACATCCTGTTAATTGGTTCCGCATGAATCCGCATCTTTCCATGACCCGATAATGATATTCTGATTAAGATAAACATTGTCGGATACAATAGCGTTGATTGATTAACAAAAACTAAATAAAATAAAGTAAATGGAGTTGATTGTGTTGAATTTTGCGGAATGATATTATATGTACTTCTGTTGAACTGATTTTCTTGTGCAAGGGATGCCTTTATATATGCTACATATTAAAAACTAGGCGTTGGAATATAACCGTTGAGACATTAATGACTAAATATCCCATAATATCTTCTCCTGATTTGCCTTGATTTGCATGAATTTGATATTTGATTGTAATGTTCAACACTCCCCCTTAAACTTGACTTTGAAATATTTTGATAAGTCAAACTTGGAAAGATGTGGTGGTCATCGTGACTTCTGCATCGGGCTTTTTTTTGTGTGTGGAGTTTGAGACTCTCGTCGGTACTCGCCTAACTTTAACATGGTAACCATAATATGTGGGCTTTTATTTGTATATAGTGGTCATGGCTCTCTATACCGTGAATAGTTCGAGGGTTTTACCATCTATATTTTTTGGTTCTCCTTAGAGTGCGCTTGGGTGGCTCCTCCGTAGAGTGCTTGGGTGGCTCCCCCGTATAGTGCACTTGGGTGACTCCGATATATCGTACACTTGCCTTTTTTTTAGGTGATTCAGAGTGTCAGACATCCGTGAGCACCTTTTCTTGTCCGATCTGTGTTAGAAAATATCAAATGAGTTTAGATTTTCTCCTTTTCTTAAATAGTACAATTAAAGAATGCAAATTGGTCTACTTCCCTTTATTGACGTGATGGTCTTGTCCACGCTTGAGATGACACATGAATGGATTTTTCGAGCGGCGAGCTTCTTGTGTGTCGCGTGGACTTGACGTTCGGCACATGGATTTTACATTGCCAGCGAAAATGTTTGGTGTGTGTTAAGAGGTAAGCTGTTTTTTGTTTGATTGGTCTCGATGGCTCTTGGTGGTGGCGGTTGTTTTTCTCTTCTCTTTTCTTCTTTGATTTCGTCAGGGTTTCCTCCTCCTGCTTTGATACCATGTCGAATTTTGCGAATGATATTATATTGTACTTTGTTGAATTGATTTTCTTGTGCAATAGATGCCTCTATATAGGCTACATATTAAAAACTAGCCGTTGGAATATAGCCGTTGAGACATTATTGACTGAATATCACATAATATCTTCTCATGATTTGCCTTGATATTTGCATAATTTGAGATTTGATTGTAATGTTCAACAGATGCTTTAATTGAATGACATGATAGGTATAATTGGGGCCACTCCACTATTCGCATTCCCCTATCACTTTTTTTTGGGAAATTCATATGGTACCGTAGTGTTTTAGACTTTTTAAGTGGTAACAAAATCTTTTTTCGATTCCGAATGGTACCCCAGGTATGAAGATAATTAATTCCTTAACCTTAATGACCAAAAATCGAATTCTTTTAGTGTAAGAAGCAGATGGAACTCTGAAATGACCGAGATACCCTCAAAATATCAAGACTTAAGAAAGGATATTCGGTCACCATGGAAAATACATTCACTTTTCACCATCTTTAGTCATCATCGACGGGGAGCGAATAGGGGAAGCTCGACGGACACACGAAACAGTTATTCCCCTCTTCTATAATGAACCATCAAATCGGATAGCTCATGTGCCTAACAAAGGAGAAGATGCGACGAAGACCCGTGAATTTCATGGGCATAATCAGTCCCGCTGTCCTTGTTGCGGGCCTCCGCCTTGTGACATTTGGTGGTTGAGGTTCGGCTTGGCCAGGCCGCCGATTCAGCTTCTTTTTTTTTGGAAACTCGGGGAACCCTACGGGCCGGTAAATCTCGAGGGCTGACGTGCTAGCCTGCAAACCACGCCAACCACGTACCCCACACTAGGACAAGTCCATGTGTGACAAGCTCTCAAGCATTTGGTAGCTAGGAGGTTCGAACCCGTGACCTACACCTCCAAAGACTTTGAGTGCCTCAGCTTGACCACTAGAGCCAAGCCTCGTTGGAGCCGATTCAACTTCAGTAGGAGGGAAAAAGAAATGATGGTGACGATTCCGACGACTAAGTCCGCTGCCGTCGAATTGAGCTCGGCGAGGACGAGTACCTCAACAGACTGTCGTTGTCTCCGCCTCCGGCGTGGCCAGGGAGCTCTGCTACGGGAACTGCTGAGCTTGATTAGCTGAGATGGGTGTCTCCGGTGTCCTTTCTCAGACGTCGGTAAATTGGGGATTAGCAATGGTGAACAGTAAGAGGGCAATTGGTCATTTCTCGCATTCCGTTAGTAACTAACAGAGCTTAAATATAAAAATTCGATTTTGGTCATTCGGAATTAATTTTCTCGTACCAGAGGGGTACCATCCGTAATCGATAAAAAGTTTAGGTTACCAGCTGAAAAAGTCTAAAACACGAGGGTACCATATGAAATTGTTGGATTCGGTGTTGGCGTCTGGTCGGTGGCGCTCGTAAAACTCGGACAGAGTTTCGGCTTTATACGTCGAAGTCGAGGCGCACGTACGTCGTACGCTTTCCGTAAGACGTTATTGCCCCGTATTTCAGTGCCTCGGGTTGTCGCAATACGTCCCGAAGATACAACGACTTCAGGAATTTCGAAACGTCGCACACCGTAACGAATTTATCGGGCGAATCTACTAAAGACTCGAGCCTTTCTTGCTTTTTATTACTAAGGGATGTGCTATCAAACTTTTCTAAAGTGCTGGGAGTGAATTGAATGAATTCTATTCTGCCAGGGGAACCTATTTATACTGTCTGAAAAGCTGCAGGGTTAATTCACGAAAAGTCATAACTTTTCAGGTTGACCTCCTTTGACTGGGCCGAATTGTAAATAGACACAACTATTGGCTAGGGGTTTATATGCGAATAGTCACAACTGTTGGACTATTCCAGCAATACCCTTTCATCAGCCACCTCAGCGCGCCCAGTCAGCGCCAAATCAGCGCCACGTCAGTCCACGTGTCAGTGACACGTCATCAGCCCCGCCAGGTCGTCATTTTTTTATTTTTTATTTTTTTATTTTATTTTTGCTTTTTTTTCAAAATTTGGGCTGACTTTAATAATTAATTTTCATTCACCCGATATCGGTTTTGAGCAAATTAATATTCGTTAGATTCGTAATCTTTCAACGATTTCTCATTTCGGTGACCGACATCTTCTCGATTTAATAAAATCATTTCAGCTCTTCTCTTAGTGAGCCAATTACCCACACTTGGGCCCAAGGCCCATTGGGCTTAAAATCCAACAATCCCCCACATGAATGGAAATTAATGTAAATGCAAGCATGCTGACTCTTGCAAGAAAGTCCCGACGACCCATCACTGCATCAGGATAGGTAGCTTGTGGCTTTGAAACTTCCCTAGTGAAATACTATCGGATTTACTCGCTGCTCAGTGAACGTGATGTCTTGAACTGGTGGCTTTTTGTGTAAACCAAGACACACAGTATACACACAGTGATGAATCTGATCTCTTTCGATTCTCACGTTATGTCCGTTTCCGCCGTGGACCATATCTCCGGTTCATAAGTATTTCCATTGAAGCGGCCCCACTTCACACTTATATAGGTGACCGACTATTAGGACTTAATCCTGGAGTAGCCCGAAATACTCCACCAATTTTGTATAGTCATCATTAAAAGCATATGTGCTTACCCTAACCACATGTCATCGGAAAATTACTTGGGCAGCTATCGAGAATGGACTTTATAGTTTCCAAGTATACTACTGAACTAATCGCAGCTTAGTTGTCTCATTGAACCAAGTTTGTGGGATCTCCACTCATCGAGGTGAGTTACCACTGGTTTTCGTTCTTTGGTGTGTGGATTTTTAGTCACATTCCCCTTACTGCGTTTTCTAACTGATCTCTAGCTATGCCTTTTGTCAGCGGATCCGCAATATTTTCTTTGACTTTACATAGTCGGTGGAAATTATTCCGCTAGAGATAAGCTGTCTTACGGTGTTATGCCTCCGAACGAATGTGCGAGACTTACCGTTATACATACAATTTGTGCCCTGCCGATAGCTGCCATGCTATCGCAATGAATCGTTATGGTGGCACAGGTTTGTTCCAACACGGAATATCCTCCAGAAAATTTCGAAGCCATTCTGCTTCTTCGCCGGCTTATCTAATGCAATAAACTCTGACTCCATCGTCGATCGAGCTATGCACGTTTGTTTGGAGGACTTCCAAGAAACTGCTCCTCCACCGATGGTAAATATATAACCACTCGTGATTTGGAGTCTTTACTATCAGATATCCAATTCGCATCGTAGTACCCTTCTAGCACAGCGGGATATCTCGTGTATAGTATGCCGTGATTAATAGTGTGCTTCAGATATCTTAGCACTTCTTAGTGCTACCCAGTGGCTACTACCCGGATTACTCGTAAACCTACTTAGTTTACTAATTGAGTACGCTATGTCAGGTCGAGTACAGTTAGACAAATACATCAGACTGCCAATACACCGAGCGTATTCGAGTTGCGATACAGGCTCTCCTCTATTTTGGCTAAGTGTACATTAGTGTTCACAGGTGTCTTAGCCGGAGGATCATCGAGGCGTTAAATCTCTTTAACACGCTCTCAACATAGTGAGATTGTGTATCATAATTCCTTCGGACGTCTTAGAGACATTTATTCCCAAAATGACGTCAGCAAGCCCATATCCTTCATACTGAAATAATTTTCAGCATATCTTTGTATTCACGATTATTCTGTGACTGCTTCCCATGATTAGCATGTCGTCTACGTAAAGACAGACTATCACAAACTCATCGGGTGTGCCTTTATATAAACGCATTTATCACACTCGTTAATCTTAAACTCATTCGACAACATCGTCATGTCGAACTTCTCGTGCCACTGTTTTGGCGCTTGCTTAAGCCCGTAAAGTGACTTCACGAGTCGGCACACTTTATTTTCCTGTCCGGGTACAATAAACCCTTCGGGCTGCCTCTATATATTTCTTCCTCGAGTTCCCCATTTAGGAAGGCCGTTTTCACGTCCATCTGGTGTATCTCGAGGTCGTGTAATGCTGCTATAGCGATCAAGACCCGTATGGATGTAATCCTTGTCACGGGTGAGTAGGTATCGAAAAAATCGTACCCCTCCTTTTGGTTAAAACCTTTAGCTACTAAACGAGCTTTGTATTTTTCGATTGATCCATCGGTCTTAAGCTTCTTTTAAGGACCATTTGCATCCTAAAGGCTTGCACCCCTTTGGGAGGTCTACCAGCTCCCACGTATGGTTTTGCATTATGGACTCAATCTCGCTATTCACAACTTCTTTCCAGAACGGAGCTTCTGGACTAGACAATGCCTCTGCAAAGTCCGTGGTTCATCATCTAACATATAAGTTAGGAAATCAGGTCCAAAACGATTTGGCCACCTTTTTACGTTTGCTTTGTCGAGGTTCCTCGTTTTCTTGAGGTGAACTCTCCACGGTATCGTAAGTTCGCTTATTATAGCTTATTTCTTTCTTTTCCTTATTTGGAAAAATATTCTCGAAGAATACTGCGTTCCTCGACTCAAAATCATCTCCTGCGTTCATTTCAGGGTTTTCTGATTTGTGCACTAGAAATCTATATGCACTACTGTTATTAGCATATCCAATGAAAATGCAATCAACAGTCTTGGGTCCTATCTTAACTGTTAGGTTTAGGTACTTCGACCTTTGCTAGGCACCCCCACACTTTCAGGTAATTGTAGGACGGAGCCCTACCTTTCCATAGTTCGTATGGAGTCTTTCTTTCTTTTTGTGTGGCACTATATTCAGAATGCGATTTGCCGAGAGGATTGCTTCCCCCCACAAGTTCGGAGGTTGCCCAGAACTGATCAACATAGCATTCATCATCTCCTTAAGAGACCTATTTTTGCGTTCAGCAACGCCGTTTGACTGAGGTGAATAAGGCGCAGTTGTTTGATGAATAATGCCGTGCTCTTGGCAAAATTCTTCGAACGGCGCCACGTATTCTCCTCCTCTATCACTTCGAATTATTTTTATTCGTGAGTTTAGTTGATTCTCAACTTCACTCTTATATCTTGTGAAGGCATCAAGAGCCTCGTCCTTGCCACTTAACAGATATACGTAGCAGAATCTCGTGCAATCGTCAATGAAAGTATAAATTACTTCTTTCCACCTCTAGTCTGCACGAACATCAGAACACATATATATCAGTATGGATCAGTCTAGAGGCGCACTACTTCTCTCAACAGAGAAGAACGGTGCCTTGGCCATTTTTGCCTCGACACAAACTTCACATTTTTGTTGTGAGTCGACTTCCATTTGTGGAAGCAGGTTTAAACTTATTAACTTTTTTATTTTATTTAAACCCACGTGTCCTAATCTATGATGCTATAAATTGGAACACTCAACCAAGTAAGATGAACTTTCTTTATTATTATTAGCGAGTTCAACCTCGCGTATTAAAGGCATTACATTCATCTTAAAGAGCCCCTTCTCGAGGTAGCCCTTTCCTACGAAATGACCGTTTTTTGTCAGTACATATTTATCACTCTCAAACACCTGCCTAAATCCGGCTTTGCTCAACAGGGAGCCGGACACCAAGTTCTTGCGGATGTCTGGCACATGTAGCACGTCCACAAGAGTGAGTTCCTTGCCCGAGGTCATCTTCAGCACTACCCTCCCTAATCCGACGATGTCAGAGGTGGCTGCGTTGCCCATAAACAGTTCCTGCCTGAGATAGGGATGTAGGTTGAAAACATCTCCTTATCAGAGCAGATGTGGCGAGTCGCTCCACAGTCGATATACCACGACTAGGATTGTCTACCACGTTGGCCTCGTATACGACGGCGGCTAGGTCCATCTCTGTCAGATCTGTCCCGACTTTGCCTCGGTCAAGTGAGCTTGGTTCTTTTTGCTCTTTTCTTCAGCCGACAGTCCTTGGCCATATGCCCAGGTTCGTAGCAGTTGTAGCAGTTGCCCCTTATTTTGTTCGGCTTCTGCTGCGTCGTATTAGGCCTCTTGCGCTTTTTGCCGGTGCTAGACTCGGCAAGGTTCGCACGTTCTTCCATGCTGCCCCTTTTGTTCTTGGCCTCGATCCTTCGATTATCTTCTTCGATTCGAAGCCTCACGATTAGGTCCTGAAGCCCCATTTCCTTACGCTTGTGCTTGAGGTAGTTCTTGAAGTCCTTCCATAGGGGCTGCAGCTTCTTATTATAGCAGCTACCTGGAAGGATTCGCTCTGCAAAACACGGACCTGGTCCAACACTTGTTTGGAATCGGTCATCTTATAGTCCAAAAACCTGCCGACAATGAATTTCTTCAGTCCTTTGTCATCGGTTTTGTACTTTTTGTCCAACGAGTCCCACAACTCTATAGCAGTTTTAGCGACTGCGTAGACGTGGTATAGGGAGTCGTCCAATGCGTTCAAAATATAGTTACGACACATGAAATCGTTATGATTCCATGCGTCCAACGCCGCCTGTTGTTGTCCGTCAACTTCGGGTGCGTCGTCGTTACGGCGCTGTCGTCGTTCACCTGGGACGGGAGCTCTTTCAGAAAGCGCACCAGGTTCAAAGTCGTCAGGTAAAATAGCATTTTTTGTTGCCACCTCTTGAGAATCGGCTCCGTTGAATTTTGCCGGCCTTTCGGCGTGGTTACTACTCGTCAGCGGTACGGCGGTGGGAATATTCACTATTGTCACCATCGATCAGACAGAATAACGTCTTACGCTTGTTGGTTTCGGTGTTAGCGTCTGGTCGGTGGCGCTCGTAAAACTCGGACAGAGTTCGGCTTTATACGTCGAAGTCGCGGCACGTACGTCGTACGCTTTCCGTAAGACGTTATTGCCCCGTATTTCAGTGCCTCAGGTTGTCGCAATACGTCCCGAAGATACAAACGACTTCAGGAATTTCGAAACGTCGCACACCGTAACGAATTATCGGGCGAATCTACTAAAGACTCGAGCCTTTCTTGCTTTTTATTACTAAGGGATGTGCTATCAAACTTTTCTAAAGTGCTGGGAGTGAATTGAATGAATTTCTATTCTGTCAGGGGACCTATTTATACTGTCTGAAAAGCTGCAGGGGTCAATTCACGAAAGTCATAACTTCTCAGGTTGACCTCCTTTGACTGGGCCGAATTGTAAATAGACACAACTATTGGCTAGGGGTTTATATGCGAATAGTCACACAACTGTTGGACTATTCCAGCAATACCCTTTCATCAGCCACCTCAGCGCGCCCAGTCAGCGCCCAATTAGCGCCACATCAGTCCACGTGTCAGTGACACGTCATCAGCCCGCCACGTCGTCATTTTTATTTTTATTTTTGTTTATTTTTTTTCGTTTTTTTTTCAAAATTGGGCTGACTTTAATATTTAATTTCTCATTCACCCGATATCGATTTTGAGCAAATTAATATTCGTTAGATTCGTCTCGAAACATAGATTCGTAATCTTTCAACGATTTCTCGTTTCGGCGACCACCGTCTTCTCGATTTAATAAAATCATTTCAGCTCTTCTCTTAGGGACCAATTACCCACACTTGGGCCAAGGCCCATTGGGCTTAAAACCCAACAGAAATTTCCCTGTTTTTTTTTAACATTGATTGAGCTCGTTGCATGTCTTAAAAACTTCGGATGTAACCACACGTACCACATTTTAGCCTTTTATTTATGCTACATTAGCATATTGTAAGCAACACATCTTTATTACAGAAACGGCTTTTTTCCAACTATTGCAACAAGTGACAAATATCAACTACTTCGTCACCAAATCCATGCTGAAGTCCCAAAGCTTTCGAGCCAAATCAGCATCTTGAGCCTGTGAGCTTGCTTTCGATAGGTTGTTGTCCGCAAAATACTCGCCCGAAATGCCCGTCACTTGGGATTCAATGCCACGTAACAAGTGGTCGAAGCACCCTTTTCAATTCCATCCAAAATGAAAAAGGAAAAAACTGTTGAGTGAGAAGTGATTATAGTTAAAGTGTATATAGGAGATGATTAACAAAGTTACTTACTTGTTGGGCACTTTTGTACAGAAATTTGAATTGAGCACCTATAGCTGCACGACGTGTAAACAATCCGTAAGTTATTCGTTCTGAAACTTCTAAGTATTTATAATTTCCCTGAGGGCTGAAATAATTTTTCATCAGCAGTGTCACTTAAAGGGCATCCAACTTAACGGCTACAATTTTAGGACATTCACTTTGGCTATTTTGATTTTGGAAACTGTCCCAAAATTACGATCTCGTTAGCTGAATGTCTTGAAAGCGTCACTCCTCCTAACTTCATTAAGCCTTTCTGAAGAAAATTAAGTTCGGGTCTCAGACAAAGGAAACATCATCATTCATTACCTCCGAGGAAGCCTAAATGCTTGAAGATGTTGGTCGAGACAACTCCGGGGTGAACTGAATTGGCAGTTATCTCAACTCCTTCTTCCTTTGACATTGACAATCAAATTTAACCATTGAGTTGCAAATTTATTTTTGATAAAATTCATCCTTTAGTCTAGGATTTATGATAAACCTTGAAGCGCCTTGCTAACTCATTAGCATGTAATATGTTAGCAAGCTTCGCTTGGCCATACGCACGCCATCTACTGTATCTGTATGCCGAAAATCAATGCTCCATAAAATGCTAATGTAATATATAATATAAATAACAGTACAATAATATAATATAATACCCATACCCTTGTTGATCATTGAGTTGTCGAAGCGGATTCCTTCACTATAGGCAAAACGGTGAATCTCCAAAGAAACATTGACGATCCTTCCTTCCCTTTCGTCTCGCGAGCCGTTTTCTTCATTGTGTCAAGCAACAAATTGGTCAAAAGAAAGTGACCTGAAGAAGAAAAGATAATTAATAATGTCCTGTGATCACCCTCACATATAAAGCTGTCTTGTGATCGCAACTATGATCTTTAATTATCTTAGTTGATCCCTAATAATTTCTTGTTATTCCTGTTATGTGTACCTCATGAAAACGATAAGTGAATATGGGGAGAGGTGACTGAGCGAGTTTCCTCTCATGGCTTCTCAATAAAACTGTTTGTCATTTTATTCAGCCTTTTCTGTCTTCAGGTTTTCCTCGATAACTCTAACAACTTGGTTTATAAAGAAAGAAAGAACAAAAAAAAAGAAAAAGAGTACCTAAATAGTTAGTGGAAAAACTGCAGCTCAATGTTGTCTTTAGACAGCTTATACGGTGTCCCCATAACTCCTGCATTGTTGCTGTGACGACACACGAATCTCCGTCGTCACTAAAGTTTTGATAGATGCAATGCAATCGTAGAGTAAAATCCAAAAAAAAGGGGACATTTTTATGTTCTTACATCAAAAGGTTCAGTTGGCGGCCCGAAGAATTGAACTCGGAGGCGAATTTTCTGACAGAAGCCATCGAAATAAGATCCAACTCCATGACATCAAGTTTAGCCGACGGGTTCTCTTTAGCTATTTCTTGCTCACTTTCTCTCCAGCAGACACGTTTCTTACAGCCATTACAACCTCGACGCCGCGACGCGCGAGGACACGCGCCGTCTCCAAGCCCATACCACTCGATGCCCCTGTCGATCGATCAACATAGAATCACACAACGGCAAAATTCGTATCTTTCAAAGAAAAAAAAGAATAAGAACCCGTGACAATAGCAGTGAGCCCTAGCCATCGATTCCGTTCGTAACATCTTCGGCGGTCGAAGACGAAGAGAACCCAGAAGGCCCATTTCTGTTTAAAAGCCACATGGCGGTGTTTTTTTCTCTCTAATACGATGATGTTCAGCGAGAGCCTGAAAAGGGAGTAGAAAGTTTTGGAAATTGCAAGAAGGAATTTCAGAGTGGTGAGATAAATGACGATGTTGTTATATATAAGAGAGTTCTTGGCAAAGTCATCATGTGGTCGTAAATGTCTACACGAGTTTGCAAGTGTACTTTGTCTTAGATTGCGCCAGATGTTGGTGGGGAGGAGATAGCTTAGACGTCAACGCTAATGGATTTATTATTACCATTTTTTCTTTGGAGATTATATATGACGAGGGGCATAAGTTTCTTCCACATATCTGGTGAGCTGGTCATTAAAATTTAATGAGGCGTTCTTTAAATTGATGCTATAAATGGTAAAATTAGTGGTTAGTGTACAATTATGCTTGTTTGCCTCAACTCAACTATCCACGTTGACTTAAATTGAGATGCTGTTTTGCCTCGAGACGATCAGGAATTTCATGACGTGTGCGTACTTAGTAACAGATAAAAATTAAAAGTGTCGTGAATATTATGGATACAGTTGGACGCCTATTTCGTATTGGACTTCGAAGATTAAAAGATATTGAGTAACGCTTATATCAAAGGGATAAAAGATATACGCTGCACGTCATTCAACAAGTTTTCCTAACTTGATATTTCCTACTAAAAGTTTCTAACGAGCTAAGCCAATATCATCGTGTTATAAGATTTACTTTTTAAATGGACATCGAGGGATATTATAATATAGTTTGTGTTAAGACTTGTAAATCCAAAATTAACTCATCATTCAATTACAGTAATCGATTACCGAGCAAGGTTCTATTTACACATCATTTAATATTTGGTGCTATTTATTGAGATGTATAACTGATGATGAAGATCAAACTACTACTGGAGGAACTAGCTGAGGAATAATGAAGCTTATATAGTATTTGGGCTGAATGAGTTATTGGGCTTATTATTTAAATAATCAGGTTAGCCCATGTTAGATGGTATAAATAGGAGAGTTCTTTCATTATTTTGAAGTAACGCGCGTTATGTACAAAAGCAATGTAAAACAGAGAAAAGAAATACAGATTGAATTCTTTTTCCCTCTTCTTCATCCAAACAATTCGATCTTCATATTTCTAGCAATTTCTGTAATAATGCTGATAAAGAGACTGTTTTTAGAATAAATAAGACTGATGATGTATCCATGTGGCATTACAGACTTGGGCATATGTCTTTTGGAAAGTTTAAGTACATGAATGATTTGCATCTTAGCATAAATGATTCTGTGGAATATTGCACTATCTGTCCCTTGGCAAAACATGCACGAACAAAGTTTCATGTTAAAGAAATCACTAATAGTTCCATATTTTAGCTTATGCACATTGATGTCTGGAGTCCTTATAAGGAAATGACTCACAATAATGAGAGGTATTTCCTAACTGTGGTTGATGATTGTTCTAGAGCAACATATGGATATTCTTGATGAAAAACAAGTCAGAAGCTTGTGAGTTTCTTGAGAGAATTTGTTGCATACATTGAGAACCAGTTTAGAACTAGGATTAAGGTTTTTAGAAGTGACAATGCAGCTGAGTTTTTTTCACATGAGGTAAACACTTATGGCTTCGAAAGGTATAGTTCATCTAAGTTCTTGTGCTTACACTCCACAACAAATGGTGTTGTGGAGAGAAAGCACAGACACATTCTAGATGTTGCAAGAGCTTTGAAATTTCATGCTAGTATTCCTACTAAATTCTGGGGAGAATGTGTGAGGACTGCTGTGTACATCATAAACAGAACTCCTACCCAATCCTAGGTGGAAAAACACCATTCCAGGTACTGTTTGGTAAGAAGCCCTCTTATCTACATTTCAAGGTTTTTGGATGCTTATGTTTTGCAAAAATACTACTCAACATGATAAGTTTCAGCATAAATCCAGACCTTGTGTCTTCATGGGATATTCTCTTACACAAAAGGGTATAGACTGATGGAGTTGGAGTATGAGAATTTTATTATTTCTAGAGATGTAGTGTTTTTTGAGAATCTTTTTCCATACGCTATGCATTCAGCTAACCTTGAAGCAGGAAAGATTCCTGAGCATGATAAACAGAGTTACTAGGATGATATAATTACACCATATCAGCAGCTAGACAACAGTAGCAATACAGAGGAACCACAACTGCAGACACAACACACTCTGTGGAATCTGCACCAGAAAGAACATGAGTTGAACTGAACAGTCCAGAGAGGAGTTCAGATCAACACCTGAGGGGAGAGAAGGTCAGATCAACAACCTGAGGTGCAGGTAAGAAGGTCAGGTAGAATCTCCAAACCACCTTATTGGCATGAGGATTTCATTTCACCAAACATATCTGATGCAAGCATGACTAGTACAGTAAAGTATCCTCTGTCAAATGTGCTGCAGTATGATGAAATCAGTCCCGAATATAGATCATATTTAGCTTCTATTTCAAAAGATTATGTTCCTAGGTCATATGAGGAAGAAAAACAGATAAAGGTGGGTAGAAGCTATGAATTCTGAGATAAAAGCTTTAGAGTCAAATAAACATGGCAGTTAGTTGATCTTCCCCTTGGAAATCTGTGATAGGCTGTAAGTGGGTATATACAGTTAAGTACAAATCCAATGGAGATGTTGAAAGATATAAGGCTAGATTGGTTGAAAAAGGGTATACACAAAAAGAAAGAATTGATTATCATGAGACTTTTTCACCCGTAGTAAAGCATGCTACAATTAGGACAGTTTTGTCACCTGCTGCAATGTACAAATTGGCCTTTAGTTTCAAATGGATGTCTCTAATGCATTTCTTCAAGGAAGCTTAAATGAAGAGGTTTATATGGTAGTACCTCCAGGAGTTACCATTCCAGAAAACAAGACACACCAGGTTTGCAAATTTGAGAAAGCTCTATATGGCTTGAAGCAAGCTTCAAGGCAATGGAATCTCAGGTTATTGAGTTATTAGTAAGTTCGGATTTATTCAGTCTAAACATGATTACTTCTTATTTACAAAACAGAACAACAAGAGCTTATAACCCTGTTAGTCTATGTGGTGATATATTAATCACATGAAATGATATGGCAATGATAACTTCCTGTAAAGACTATCTCTCTCACACTTTTCTGATGAAGGATTTAGGTGAAATGAAGTTCTTCCTTGGAATCGAGGTTGCAAGATCTAAGGATGGGATATACATGAATCAAAGAAATATGCTATTGAGACTGGCATGTTAGGCTGTAACCCTGCACCTATAGACATATAAACAAAGTGGTAAGGGAGAAGATCAGACCAAATGATCCAATCCTTGATGACATTTTCGGTTTTCAGATATTGATTGGAAGGTTATTATATCTATGTATTACCAGGCCTGATATTACTTATGCAATACAGGTCCTAAGTCTGTATATGCATAAGCCAAGGCAACTACACCTAGATGCAGCTCACAGAGTATTGAGATACCTAAAAGGAAAGCCAGGACTTGGAATACTATTATCTTCTAACACTGATTTATCCCTTAATGTGTTTTGCGATGCAGATTGGGCAGCTTGCCCCAACACTAGAAGGTCACTAACCGGGTACTTGATAAAATTAGGAAGCTCTATTCTATCGTGGAAGTCGAAGAAGAGAAACAGACTATTGTAGCACGAAGTTCTGCAGAAGCAGCATACAGATCAATGGCAGCTGCTACATCTGAAGTGGTATGGTTACTCGGGTTATAAAGGATCTGAAAATTGATAATCCTTGTGCAGTGCAGGTGTGGTCAGATAGCAAGTCAGCTATGCAGCTTGCAGCCAATCCTGTGTTCCATGAAAGAAGCAAACACATCGAAGTGGATTGCCACTTCATTCGAGACAAATAGAGGATGGAACTATCACAACAAGCTTCATACAACAGAACAGCCTGGAGATTTGCTGACAAAGCCCTTGGCAAAGGATCAGTTTTATCATCTCCTTAACAAGTATGGTGTAATTGATTTATATAAACACCATACTTGAGGGGGAGTATTGAGATGTATAACTGATGAAGATCATACTATTACTGGAGGGAACTCAGCTGAGGAATAACGAAGCTTATATAGTATTTGGGCTGAATGAGTTATTGGGCTTATAATTAGGTTAGCCCATGTTAGATGGTATAAAGGGGAGAGTTCTTTCATTATTTTGAAGTAACGCGCGTTATGTACAAAAGCAATGTAAAACAGAGAAAAGAAATACAGATTGAATTTTTTTTTCCATCTTCTTCATCCAAACATTCGATCTTCATATTTCTTCACTATTTATTCTCCAGTCCCTGTCTATATTCTAAAATACAAAAGCTACCTGAAATACATAAAGCTTACAAACAATTCCTCACTACAAAATACACTCTACACTCATTCTTTTTAACACTCCCCCTCAAAGTTTGGTATTAAACAAGTTAATCATACCAAACTTGGACAGCAAGTGCTTAAACTGGCTTCTTCCCAATGCTTTGGTCAACAGATCTGCAGGCTGTTCTTTGGATGGAATGTACTCGGTTCTGATAATTTTTTCTTGAATCTTATCCCTTGTGGCAATCTACCTCTATATCCTTTGTTCTATCATGAAAAACTGGATTTGCAGCAATTTGCATTGTTGATTTTGATTTACTATCGGTATAAATTGTAATTGGCTCTAACCTCTCAAGTCCAACATCATTCATCAAGCTTGTCAGCCGAAGAATTTCTGCTGTTAGCATGGCTATTGCACTGTTCTATGCCTCAGCCGAACTCCTGGAAATTGTGCTTTGCTTCTTCGTTCTCCATGATATTAATGAGTTGCCAAGTAATACCATATATCCTGTCAATGATTTTCTAGACTTCGGGCATGATGCCCAATCTGCATCACAGAAAGTCTTCAAAGTAAGATCAATGTTAGCATCAAGAAGAATTCCCAGTCCTGGTTTACCCTTCAAGTACCGTACACTCTAATCATTGCATGAAATGAATCTCCTTTGGATCATACATATATTGTGAAAGAATTTGAACAGCATATGAAATATATGGTCTAGTCAAGCATAAGTAAATCAGTTTCCCAACTATCTTCTGAAAAAAGTAGCATTTTTCTCCCTTGAAACAGATAAGAAATCTGATTCTGTTGGTTTTGTAAAATCAGTTTCTGTAATATTCAGGTTCTGTTCAGCTGGAATGCTAAGTGGCTTTGAGCCCAGCATTCCAGTTTCACCCAAAAGTTCCAACACATACTTCCTTTGGCTGAGCACAATTCCTTTATGTGACCTAGCAACCTCAATCCCCAAGAAGAATTTCAACTCACCTAAATCTTTCATATGAAAAGAACTGTTCAAATAAGACTTGGTTTCAGCTATCAAATATCATTCCCTGTAATCACTATATCATCCACATATACAAGTAGTATAACGAAGTTTCTCCCCCTGGATTTGACAAACAAAGAATAGTCATTCTTTAATTGTTCAAACCCAAAGGTGTGCATAGCCAATGTGAATTTATGATTCCATTGGCAAGAGGCTTGCTTTAAGCCATATAATGATTTTTCAAGCTTGCATACCTTGATGTTTTTACCTGATTCACTATTCCTAAACCTTGGGGTGTGGTCATGTAAACTTTCTCATGTAAATCTCCCTGTAAGAAGGCATTAGTGACATCCATTGCGAAAGTGGCCAACCATTTATAACAAGCATATGTTATCACATGAAAATTTAATCTACATGAAACAATAATTTCCGATGACTGATTCGGCTTGGATAGTTCAATTGTTAGCCAATGACAATGAACGAAACCAAGATTATGAAAGGAGGGTTTAACCACTTTGTTTTGTTTTGACAAAATCCAGATAACAAACAGCACTATGCAGCATTAGATGTTCCATCAGAAAGTACAACCATGCAAAAGAATCATTAAGCTTTATTAGAAAATATTTGCTTATCATTGAGCAAAAACCACTAGGGCCAAAGCCGCCTGACAACCCAAATACATTATGCCCATTTCCGTATGTTCCAGAGATCCACTGATGATGAAGTAATTGCTCTAACACAAATCAAGAAAATAATATCTTAAAATGGTACTAACATCAAGGAAGGGGATTCTGGTTTTAAAAAAAAAAAAAAGAAATGAACTGAGTTTCTACCTTTAGCATTACATCATCAAATGATATTACGTCGTTAGCCTCCTCTAGTGACAGTTGTACTCAGTAACAATTATTGTTCTACTAATTATGCCCAGCATTAACGATAGACAACAGATGGATACGAAAAAGTGACCAATTACCTTGTCCCAGAATGCAGCAAATAATTGCCTGTTCTTGTGAGGTTCCTGTTCAATTCAGGAACAGATTCTTAAGTTTATTTTGGTGTGTTGACACAGTATTGATTCAAAGCTTGTCATGAAGCATCTCTTTTCAAAAAGTGTCATGAAAATGCCAAAAGCTAATCTGAAGAATGGACATCAATTCATTGGGATAGCTTTTCATGTAGGACGTATACAAATGACAAACCTTATTGGCATTGAAGTGTTCGGCGATGCACTTGCACATGCCTCCCATATTTAAACAACGAGCAGAACTCCTGAGAACACTTTAGGCACTTCTGCATCTGAACAGGAGCTGAAACCAAGTCGAACCAGGGAAATGTAAGAGAAGAAAAAAAGCCCCACACGCCGCAAACAAACAAAAAAACTTATAAAACCATGAGCATTTGTTGGCATATACATAACAAAGAACCAACAACGACATGGAAAATAACTCATAGATTGAGATAGAAGAAGATAATCACCATATGTCTAACATGAGGAGACAATAATGGACTCAACTAAAAATCACTTAACATGTGAGTTGCTTTCACCATATTACTTAATGCATTATTGATTAGTTAGCATTCAACTTCCAGACAACAAACTAGCACCCGTAGTCCCATACAGCGATGTCATGAAAAATAAACCAATCAGGGATCAGGATACAGTTTTAAATATCCGACGTGTCTAGAAATTATCACACGCACAAAACTGGTGGACTTGATAAATAGAGAAAAATCCACAAGAAAATCCACCTGAATTAAATACGCTCGCTGAGAAACACGACACAGAGATACTGGCAAAAGTCTCCCTAACAGATACAAAATCACAAAAAAAGAACATAGAACGTCAAAAAATTGTCTACCAGCAAACAACCTGACAGTAACAAAGTGACGGAAAAACGAAAAAGGTAAAACAAACAAGTAAACCCTATGTTTCGGATTCAACGAGCAGTGTCGAGACGTGACAATAAAGCCTTAACAGCAGCGGAATAAATCGAACACCAGTTTACATGAGGATCGCCGCCGATTTCTATCCGATCAAATTTGTGACGTAAACAATGCGATGAAATAGTAGCAAGATAGTTCATCAATGCATACCCAGGAGAAAGATATGTACGACGCAAGAGAAAAGAAGTTAAATCAGCCAAAAGCAAAAATGCTTTTCGTGCATGGGTGTGTTGCGTTCGAGATATGAAACTGTAGGTGACCCCAAAAAAAAAAAGTTCACAATAATTAAAGGATTTCAACACTTAAATATACCATTGACATACTGATTCTATAAGTATAGGTATCCAGTGAAACATTTTTTTACTATACGTACTTAATTGACTAATTTATCCTTATAAAAATATCATTATTACAACTTTACCTATGTATGTCCAAAAAGGTCAAAAAAGAAAAAAAAAACATATACAACACACATCCCGCACGATTTCTTCCCCAAATCGAACATCCTATTCAATAGACCGTGATTCCCGAATCAAGCGAGACCGAACCAAATCTCGTCGAACCGTGCCATCACCAACGGTCTAATGCTGCTCGAACCCGTCAAAAACATTCAACTACGACGAAGAAAAGTAAGTTCGTTATTTTTTTATTGTTTCGTGCATTGTCGTCTAACCGTTCGTGCGGTTTGCTATGGGTTGGGTTAGGTGTTTCGGTTAATGTTCGATTTGGGGTTTGTTCGATTCGGGTGCTTTTAGATGTGGGGATTGTTCAATTTGTTGTAGTCGATTTGGGGTTTGTTCTTAAGGGTTTGAAGTTTCGATTGGGGTTCATTTGGTTCGGTTTGGGTTTCCAATCAATATTGATATGGACGGTGGCTTTATCCGAGGTCTTGGTGGTCTCGAATCTCGATGATGGTCGAGGTTAGGGTATGGGTTAGGTTACGATTTTGGTACTCAATCTGTTGATTATTTGGTACTCTATATGCATGTATTGGTATCATCCGTTTGCGTAAATGTACCCTTGCTTTTTTTTTTTTTTCAGAAATGGCACAAAAGGCATCACGGAATAGACATGATCTTTCTTTCAAGGTGTCATCCTTCCCTGTTTCGATCTACGGAAAGCGTATTGACGGGTAGGATGACAATCGAATCCGAATACAAATATTGGAATATTTAATCGAGTCATAAAATTGATTCTTATTCTTATTCGGAAATATATGAATCGAATATTCGAATACTCGAATATGGATTATATTTGAGTGTTTATCTTTACATTTAATAAAAATATAGATATTATTATATTTAAAATATATTATGTATCGGCACCCCCTTTGAGGGTGAAAAAATAACCTTAGAAAATGTACAATTTCTTAAAATTTTGTTCCCATCAATAATAATGTAAGTTTTAATTTATTACATTGTTTCATGAATGCAGTTATTCAAAGAAATTATTACACATAAATATTAATTTTGTAATTACTGTGGAAGTAATTCTACACTTTACCATTAGAAATAAACAGTACTTCTAAATTTATAAATATTATCTTCGATTTATTTTGAAAATTTTTTTCATACCATAAATATTCATATTAAAATTTATAAATATATAAAATTATTCGAATCGAATTCGATTAATATTCGTAACGAATATTGTGATTTCATATTCGTACTCGGATATTTGTCGAATAAAAAAATATTCTTATCCGGATTCGTATTCTAAATATTCGAATCTTAAAATTTCGAATCGAATCGCGAATCGAACCAAAAAATTCGATTCGTTTGCAACCCTACCCTGAGCAACTTGAAGCTATAAACAAGTCAGCTTTTCATTTTTCAGATATGCCGAAAGTGTCACATTCTTTTGCTAGAATAGTGGCATAGATAAAGCGGTACAACATAGAGGCCAACTCGTTTGGATAACCACTGGGTGTTCTCATCTACAAGGTAAATGCGCGAAAGTCTACGTTCGGGATCCTATGGCCTCGCATAAGATGACGTGGGCCGCTAGAGCATTCGTAAGTTTTAACTTCGGGCATACGATGTTGAGTGTGTTATAGTTTCGCACTAATGCCTTTTTTTATATTGTGCATGCTCATTTTCAGACGACCTATTGGGCGTGGAAGTATGACTATCTAAGAAAGAAGACCGTGGATCCGGAGTACAACCGGCCCCAATTTGGTGACGTAGACTGCCGGGTGCATGCGTCATTAACCATAAAGTCGTACGTTATCGACACCCCAAATTTCAAGATGTTGGGATATGCCCTCATAGTGCCATTCGAGGATGTAATGTATATGGTTAGATGTAAACGTGTTATTCACATTGTAATATTTGAATATTGTATTCGAATATTTATTTATGGAATAAATGTTTGATTTTACAGTTAGTTCCTTTATAGGCATATTATTTATTTACCATTCACTCGGGAAGTGGGAGGTCGTAACTTTGATATGAGTTGAATTGGGGATTAACTTATATTAGGACACGCTCGTAATCGACAATCACATGGCTAATTACTCGTTGAGTGTCAATGACCGGTCGATGACTATAGTAGTATATGTGGACATTAGACAAAGGGTCATTGAGAGAGTTGGCTTTGGGTTCTGACTTGTCACTAGTTTGCTAGGCCCTCTTTGTCCAAGGAAGAATATGGGTCAGCGACGACATGCTATCTTGACAACGAAGTGCAACTGCTGGTCATCGACAGTCGTGAGGAAGTCACAACCTCGCAAGTAATCGAGGTATATGCCCTACGTCTATTCGGGGACGAGAATTACGAAGTCTTTGCGGAGCAATAAACTAACTCACGTGGGACGTGTAGTGTAGTTTAGTAATTTCGTCGTCATGAATTAATCATAGTGTCGGGTTAGTGAGTTTGACATGACCATGGCTCTCACTCGACCCGGACATACGTGAAGGGTCTATACGTAGTACGACGATCTATGGTCGGTTCATTAAAATATTAAGATCGTACTCAACACGGGATCTATTCGGTACCACGGGATTGGCTAGGTGCTTACCAAACTTGCCGGGTTGAGACGAACCAAGAGAATCGGGCTTAAAAAAGGATCACTGAGACAGTATCGGATAAAGAGAAATGTATATTTATTAACGGGTTTAGAGTCGTTAATAAAATGTCAAAGATGAGTTTAGAAACTGTATTTACGTGGACTTAGATTACAGAACAGAAACGACGGAAATACGGGCCAAAAACAGGGTTCGCGGCCACGAGCACGGAGGCTCACGGCCGTGAACCGATTGTCACGGCCAGAAGTGGCCCTGACACATGTCGTGACCATGGGCTGAGGCTTGTGAAGCCCCAGCCATGTGTCACGGTCGTGACAGGCATGGACCAGGTTGTGACCATGGTGGTCACGATCGTGACACCTCAGGCAGGAGGTCCTAAAGGGTGGCTGCAGCTGAATAGCCGCTGCCCGTCACTTTCACGGCCGTGAAGGCTTGTGAGGGTGGCTGTGAAGGCTGGTCACGGCCGTGACGGGCCTTGACCAACGTCGTGAAGGTCGCCCGAAGCGGCTAAGTCTCTGCCCTTTAGCTCACGGTCGTGGCTTCGTGGCCTGCGGTCGTGGGATCTCCGTCGCAGCCGTGAAGGTGTCGGTCGAGGCGTGACCGACACTTTGTGGTCAATTCTTTCCAAATTTGATTCAATTTCGTTACTTGTTCTTATGTGAGATATATGGGACATAGTCTAGTCATTTGATGACATAATACAGGAATCAAACAAGAATTAAGTCATGTGGGACATGATTTAATTTAAAGTCATTTTCAATAGTTGAAAAATGATTTTATGATTTGTCTTGGAGCAAATTCGTGATTCATTCAATTCAAATCCATTCTCACAATAAAAGAATGGTTCTAGAGAGAGTTGAGAGAAAATGGGTTTGTTCTTTGAGAAAACCTAAGTGAGTTTGAGTTTTTTAGTAAATCAAACACACACACAAACACATCTCTTCTAAAAACATCTTCCCCTCCTCTCTACCAATCGTTGGGAGGAGGTAGAATTTGGATACGTCCCAGGGTCGGCGTGACAATCTTGCCAAGGCGTTCGAGCTCGGAGAGGTCACGGCGTTGCTCGGAGCGGACTACGACAACCGGAACGATCGGCGAGAGCTTGGGATCTTCGCAACGAGGGTAAGCGTCTTAAACCCTAATACGTGTCATGCATGTTTCCTTTACTTGACCGAGTAATCCGGGGCTAACCTTACGGGGATCCCCGGAAAAATTTTAAACTTCCGTTGCGTCTGGGATTAGATCTCGGGACACCCGGGGTTCCCCGACACAAGAAATATGGCAACAAGTCAATCTTGATGTGTATCGTGCTTCTATGACTGCCCGCATTTTCGTGACCATCACAGTTGTATGCTAGATCTAATTCGATTATTTGTTTTACATGGTTGTGGACTGTGTGTGGCTGGCAAGAATTAGATGGTTGTGTTAGATGTTTGGGAGACTTTGTCTTTTGTGTCTTTTGTTTGTAGTTTTATGAGACTTTATGTTCGTATTTTATGTTTACGAGACTTAGGATGACTTTCAGTATTCGTGTGAAAAAAGTACCATAACTACAGATAGTAATCCAAGAAATAAGCCATAAACGTACCACTATACATAATAAGACATTACCAAAATTATTGTATTTAGGAACGGGAATGTATGTTACGCGGATGTATGTTGCCACAATGCGGATGTTGCGCCATCTAATGTATTTAGGAACGTCATATCGGTACCATGATGTATATACATATCGTACATTTAGAAGATATTCGTGTACCTACCTTATATATTTAAAGTACGTTTATTTATATATAAAGTACTATAATCTATAAATATATCGTACCATTTGTTAAACCGTTGAAAAGAAATAGATTTTCCTAAGCAAATCGCATAGACCTGCTACTCACCACATTTTTAGACTAATGTTGTAAGAAAGTTATTCCTTCTATCTATCCTTCTCTCAATTCTCGCTTCATCCTCTATTAATGCCTGCTACTTGGCTTTGCAAAATGCCCCAAATTGAGAGGCCTAGGACCAGAGCTGTCAAAGTGGCCCACGGCCCGCGGGCCGGCCCGCCCCGCCCCGCTAAAGTGGCGGGTTGGGCTGAGCTTTTTCAGGCCCGCCAGGAGGCGGGCCTAAGCGGGCCAGCCCGCACGGGCCGCGGGCTTGGCGGGGCGGGGGGGCTAGCCCGCGGGCCGGCCCGCCATTTTGTAAATATATATAATTTATTAAATAAATATATATTATAATGAAAATAATGCTAAATATAGAAAATAAAACTAAATTAATTAGATAATACAATTAATGTTATTAATTATGTATAATTAATATCATATTTATTCATAATTTATTAATAATATCATAATTAAATAAAAATTATTAGTAAATTAATATTTTAAATTAAAACAAAAAAATAGAAAAAAATTACCAGGCGGGCGGGCCTGGCCCGCCCGGCCCGCGGCCCGCCGCGGGGCGGGGCGGTCCCCAGTTTTTTAGGCCCGCCCCGCCCCGCCCCGCCAAGTGGCGGGCTTTGGCGGGCGGCGGGCCAGCCCGGCCCGCCCCGCCAAATTGACAGTACTACCTAGGACTAGCTAGATAGTTTCATATATTGCAGAAAAGCCCTTAACGTTTCAAATAACACATAAAAGTATTCTGAATAATTACACCTTCTACCCCTGCATTCCAGAATATCACAATTACGCCATTCAAAATTCACTCGAACCCATCAAAGCAAACGAAAATTAGGGGGTGAGCAAAACGGATATCCGGTTTTTTCGGATATCCGAAATTCGGATATCCGGATTTTCGGATATCGAAAAATGGTATCCGTATCCGCTCCGGTTTTAATCGGATATCCGGAAATCGGATATCCGGTTTATCCGGATATTTACACCGGATCCGCATCCGGTTTTTAAATTTATTTTTCTTATATTTTTTATTATTTTCTTTTGAAAATCATATTTTTTATTTCTTATCACATAAAAAAAATGTATTTTTTAATATAAGAATTTCTAGACATATTAATTGAGACAATATGTGAATTTATGATTCAAAATTACATAATAAATATAAACACAATACCACAAATTCACATTAATTTTTTAACTCGAGTCTCGATGTTTTTATGTTTTTTTTTATCTCAATTCTCTAACAAAGTTTTTTGCAATAATAAAAATAATATAAATTTAAATATTCTACTTGATGATTTTTTTTCCTTTTTGGACCTTCATTTTCTTTTTGGACTATTTTTATTTTTTTTTTATTTTTTTTAATATAAAACCGGATACCGGATATCCGGATTTTAGACAAACCACTATCCGTATCCGATCCGGTTTAGTTTAAAATAAATCGGATCGGATATCCGATCCGTTTTTAAAACCGGATATCCGTTTTTTTTCGGGTTTTGAAAACCGGATACCGGATCGGAATCCGGTTTCCGGATATTTTTGCTCACCCCTAACGAAAATGACGAGTCCGTCCACGTCATCACCAGCCACGTCAAACTCCTCGCCTCAGATTTCCAAAATCTGAAGCCCAACAACCCCTCAAACCCATCCTCGTCTTCATCTTCTCCGTCACTCTTCCTCCTCCGACACGGTGGCGCGTGCGTCTCGCGCGCCGAGACCGTCGGCGTCGTCGTGACCCGCGAATCGAAGCCCGGAAAATCGTCAGGTTCGCAATCGACGACGGCACGGGTTTGATCCCCTGCGTCTTGTGGCTGAACCATTTAACTTCGCCCTACTTCGCAAAGCGCGGACCCCTCAGGTGTTCGACTGAGTGCCAAGCTGGCGTCGAAGTTTGCTGATGAAGTTCAATTGGGTTCCGTGGCGAGAGTTAGGGGTAAAATCAGTGAGTTCAGAAACACGATGCAGATTACGGTGGCTGACGTTGTGTTAGAGAGAGATCCCAATTCCCAGGTATTGCATTGGTTGGACTGCATTAAGCTGTCAAGAAAGTACTACAACAAAACGTTTCCAAAGATATCCTAAAATGTGTTGTTATATTTTGGAGTTTGGAGTAAATGGTTTATTAGCTTATATCTTGTTTATATGTTGTCGTAAGCTCTGCTCTTTCCTATTATCATTGTCTGAATGGATTTCATCGGCGTCATTGATTACCAGTTTGGATATGTTAATCGATGAATGCTCAAACCAATTGCAATACAGTGATGAGATTTCTGAGATTCTAAGGAATGTAGTAAAAGTTTCATGTTTTATGAGTTGACTGTGTGCGATGTTTTAGTAGTTGCATCATGTTGAAATTGAGACCATATATTTACTAATACTTTTAAGTGAAGTTGTAGGCAAGATTGGTATAAAGATATCATATCTCAGATGTGATCCCAGAAATAGCAATAATTCATTTCAATTCACAATTGGAACGAACATATAGTAATCGAAATATCATGATAATGAACGTTAACAGCCAATAATTTCAGGTAGGTATATATATTTACATATTTCATTTTCATGTGTACTTCCATATTGTATGTTGCGGTTGTTATATCGCAGTATGTTGCTTACGTAGAACGAACGAGATTACAGCACGAAGTTATCTAAACTAACGCATTTGCTTGCAATCGGCATTCACCAACCAAAGTCAAGCAGTCCTAATTAGGGTAAAAAAATGATAAATTCAAAAATAAAAACATCATCTAAGCCTATGAGATAGAGAAAATTCAAGATTAAATTTAAATCTGAGTTGAGTTAGTTTTAAAACCCAACTCCTATTTGAATGAATCTAGCATTAGATCGAACTGTCTATTTGATTATCGAATTTGAAGTGTTCTATTACAAGTTACTTGCCATTAAATATGAGAAACAAGTGATAAGAACCATTGAGAACATAGCATATATAACGAACAACAAATTAAGGTTGCAACTCGTATATATTGTTATTAGTTTACATAACGTATATATGAAATAAGATTGCCCCACAATTGTACATGACTTTATATATAGCGTCCACTTCCCTTCACACCACACTAGAAATAAAATATTCTTAAAACCTATTTCCTTACAAAAACTCAATTTGCTGTTTATCTATCGGCAGTGTTCGTAAATCACCAAACGCACACAATCTCTCACATTTAATCTCTCAAAACAAAACAATGCCAAGCAATCTCAGCATCTGCTTCACCAGGATCAAATCTCCACCGTCCCCTGAACCCCCAGCGGCGCATCCCATCCGTCCATTCCTCATCAAGAACTTCAACTCTCTCTACGATCCCACCGCCGCCACCAGCAGCGCCGACCACACCTCCGACTCCGGCGACCGCCCCTCCACCGTAGATCCCACGCCGGACCTCTCCGCCGCCTTCGCCTCCCGGCGCTTCTTCTTCTCTTCCCGGGCCGGTCAAACTCAATCGTTGACTCCACGTCCTCGCACGCCTCCGCGTCGTCCTCCTCCGCCGCCTCCGCCCTCCCGACGCCGGAGTCACGGCGGTGCCCACCCATTCTCCCGACCCGTACTCCGACTTCCGGCGGTCGATGCAGGAGATGGTGAGGCGCGTGAGGTCCACGACGTCAGGGAGAGCTGGGATTACCTTCACGAGCTGTTGATGTGCTATCTTTCTCTGAATCCCAAGAGCACTCACAAGTTCATCATCGGAGCCTTCGCCGACGTCCTCGTCGGACTCATCACCGACGGCGGTCGCCGGAAAACGAAGGGCAAAGGCAAGATTGATATGATTTGATGTCTGTAATAAAGCATAAGTACTACGGTCCATATACAGCACGCATCTTATTTTTGGGGATAATCTATGCTCAGATCTCATTTCGTACACAAAGATCTGCACATAGATTATTGTCCATAGTGTAATTTTATGTGGTTTTGATTTAATCAGTGAGTTTTATTACAACACAGCTCATATCTTATAATCATCCATCGGATCAGTGGTAGTTTGTCTGACAAGTTGAAATTGTTAGGGATATCTAATAATACAATAAGAGTATTTATTGAAACTCAACCATTCTTTGTATATATCTGAAGGATTATTTATATATTGTTATGTTTTGAATGATAAAGGTGTAATGACAGTTGATGTGTGGGGCGTTTTGGTACCCAAAGTACAGCGATTCAGATTATGTAACTGACGTTATCCTCTTACAGCAACTGATTTACTAAGTGGTCCTCTAATATTTTTTGTTAAGACATTTAAAATGAAAAAATTCTCTCTTTTATTTGTAATTTGATATGGATATGGGTTTGATGTTGATAAATCATCCGAGAGTATTATCTTAAATCATGTCGAGCTTCACACATTAAATTACTCGATCTTATCATTTAATTAATATTTATATTATTCCATTGCTATGCATGAACAGCCGTGAAGCTGAAAAGATTATCCATGTCCTTTCCTTTTAACAAAAAGAAAATCTATGGGTGGGTTTCCTTTTGTTTGACACAAAACTTATTTAATTAAACTAATCTCTATGATAAAATCAAAAGCAGTGAAATCTGTCTCATTTGGTTGATCTTTTGATACATCTCCACATCTAACGTCTTATGCATAAGACAAGATTTAAATAATTAAATATCTTATTCACGAGCTGTTAATTTGTCCTTGCGCAATAAAACCAAAAGAAAAACTGGTCTTGGACAAACTACATTATTGTATAGTCCACTCGAGCAATTTGGACTGAACAGAATCGAGAAATAACATGCAAAAGCATGGAGCCTTAATGTCAGAAAAAAAAAAAGCTTTGGAATCTTTAATTTGTGAAATTAATTAATGACATATTGCTAATTTTATTTTGTTGGCAAGAGGAATCTCCATGCAAAGCTATTGTAGTCATATAATTCGATTGAATTCAGTTTTGAGTCAAATCTGAACCTTATCGTCGACTATGAGACGACCACAACTTTCAGCGTAATTAATTTCCCAAGTTTGCATGAATATTATATTAGTGATGCGCTTCAAATGATTATAGAGATAAATATTGTTCACCTGCTTTAAACATTGAGATAAGTAATTTATTAAAATCAATTCTTAATTTGATTCTGCATTTAACAAAGATGCTATCATACAAAGAATAAAAAAAGACTCAAAAAAAATAGGCCCGTGTTATATCCCTTTGGACAATAACGACATATTGTTACAGATGACTAACTTATTGTCACTATTGAAGATTCTTTTGTTCCACGCAGTTGATTGAAAAGATCATTGCCCTTATTTCCTCCTTGGTGACATAATTCTTTTATTTCAAGAATCAGCTCATAAGAGGGTCGAAAATCAAACAAAGATCCATCGACATACAAACCTCTAACTTAAGTTCTTGAGCTTCACATAATGACATAAATAAAACCAAATTATTGGGCTTATTACAAAAAACGATGTTTGCGTAAGCAACCCAATATGGCACATTATGGGCTTTAGAAATAAATTTTAGTACAATCAGATTAACTTCATTACAACTCTCGCAACCAACTTCGACCAGCAAAGCACGCGACAAAAATGGTGTCGTTTCGCTTCCCCTTCTCGTTTTCTCAGCCAACGCGACCGTCCCATTTCGCCGACTCAAACCGCCGTTTCTTCTCCTCGATCGCCGCATTCTCGGCGTCCGCCGCTTCAGCCGTAGGAGTTGGATTGGCCATTCATTCGCACAGCTCCAAAGACTCGTCCTTTCTCGGAAACGCCGTCGATTTCTTGGCTTCAAATGGAAATGCCCTTTTTCCGATGTGGGGTTCATTTCCCTGTCGGAAAACGTGGCGTCTGTGTCCGAATCGAGGACAGGAACGTCATTTCCATCTGTAGTTAGGGATAATCAGAGGCTCCTTGGAGTTGGGCTGAGGAGAAAAGCCATATTGGGCTGAAGAACATTGATGTCTATGCTTTTGGTAAAACACATTTCTTGAATCAGGTGTCTGCGTTCATTTTTTCAGCTGTTGTCGGAATCGTATCCTTGGACTCTATCTGTTCCTCTTTCGAATCTTGTGTGAAAGGTGTATATGCTGATGATGCTGATTTAGCCAAGTGTCTTGGTGAGAAATATGGATCCATTTCTGCTGATGAATTAAAGGGAAACGAAGGGCTGAAGCATGATCTGATGGAGAGCGATATAAGTATGACGATTAGGCTTCAAATTGTTTACGAAAGATTGAGTATTCGTTCGGTTAGAAGTGCTTTTGAAGAGTCAGTTGGCAGCAGATTGCAAAAGTTCAGCGGATCAGATAACAAAGAACTGCTGCAAAGGTAAGTTGGTTGAGCTTTCCAATTCGATTTCCCAAGTAGCATTACAAGTAAAGTGTCCCTTTTTTTTATCGCTCTTGAATATTGTCAAGCGATCGATGGCTTATATGACATGAAATGGGATTGCTATGTTAGATACATTGTAAAATTGGGGAAAAATTGAACGACATTGACAAACAAAAATGATCAAAATTTGTAAAAAGCTGCCCTTTGATTCAAGGGAATGAAATATAGTTAAGTCCTCAATTCGAAAGCAAGTTGTGAGTTTCATCAATCAAAGAACAATATCTTCTTTATGCTTAGGTTCACCTCCCAATTCAAAGATGAATACAGAATCCTGAAGGATCCATCATCGATCTTTACAGAGAACCCGGATATGTTCTACGAACGACAAGTAAGAGATTTTCTTTTTTGTTTTAAACTTGAATATACTGATCGCAATTGTCAGCTAGTTGTTATTATAGAATCATCACCTTGCTTGTCAGCGCATATTGGGATTCAGACTGATTAGCTTATGAACACAAGTTTTCCCTATATGCTTACTTGATTGCGGGCCATTTTTTCTCATGCTTTGTATATTTTACAGTCGACGGTGAAGATATTGGATCCATAGAGAGCAAACTGTTATGCCGTTCGATCCTCGATCTCTACATCGGAGAAGAACCGTTCGACCGAAAGGCGAAAGAAGAAGTAGATACCAACTTGGCTTCTCTTGTCGGGAAATAGTAGATAGGGTGTGGACAATGGGTATGGGAAATTAATCTAAAGTTTCATGGGGGATGTCATAAAAGTATTTTCTTTTGTATGACAGACATTGAGACTGAGTGTTGTATATCTTCAATGCCTTTTCGTGAAAAAAGAAGAAACATACTATACTATATTCTCTGTAACAAAAAATATTCAGCGGGAAAAAGGCATCAGTAATAAAAATTAAAAAAAAAGTATATATGCCCCTTCCGCCGAATCAGAGAGAGTTGTCTTCTTGGCTTAGCACTTGGCTCAGGAGGTTGTGGTGCATTGCCTCCTCCTAAAATGGAAGCCACGTCTCTTCTACACAAAGGAGGAGATTTAGTAGTAGTCGAAGAAGCCTCTGTCGTCCTCGTTTCTTTGGTAACTGCTCCATCGCTTGCGGGAGGAAACTTCTCGAGATTCTGCCTTTTGTTAGTTAAAAAATCCTTGTCCCGAACCATTTGTTTTGCCTGCTGCTGCATCTGATGAAATAGTACTTGATTCTGAAGATGATGATGCCACTGCATTTCAGGCGAAACAAACTCAGCCTTACTACCATCGCTCTTCATCGTCATTATCCGAGGAGGAGGAGGAGGAGGAGGGATGGATGATGCAAAGTTCATCAACATTGTAGTAGTAGCAGTAGGCTTTGAACTCTGCTGCTGCAGTGGTTGTTGTCTATGGGATGATGCATTTTGAAATGATTTCTGATGATGGCTTGGAGTTGGAGGAGAAAAGTTGAACGGTACGCCTCTTAATAAGGGAAGCATTGACGTGTTGTTTGCAGCAGCAGCAATAGGGATGATGGAGGAACTACTACTGCTCTTCAACATCGTCCCCCCCATGTAATAAGATGGGGAAGGAGGAGGAGCTTCTTTGGACGCGGCAAACGTTGGATGATTGTTTTAAGCCCAGGAAGTCAGTGATGCCTTGCTTTCAGATGACGATAGGTGACCGCCAAAAGGGAAGATAAAACTCGGGCCACGCTGCAAATAGACATCGAATAATTGTAATAATACTTGGAATTGAGAGATTCACTTGGGCGATTCATGATTATAGTTGTGCCGTGTTTGCAGAAGGAAGGAACTTACCAAAAAACTATCGGGTTGCATTTCGCGTGGATTATTTCGTTGGTTGAGCACATGACTGCTCTTCGAGCTGATGAAAGCAGCAACGTTTTTGTCCTTGTCGCTTTGACTAGTAATGTTCTGCAGAAATTGCCCTCCTTGACTGATTCCTACCCACGGTTTGTTGAGAAATGACAAATGATTCCCATCAAGCATCTGAGATCCACCAGATATGGATGCAACAGAAACACCACCAGGGTCGCTTTGTCACGGTTGTGGTACTCCATCTTTAGTTTGTGGTTACGTATGTGCCTGGCGATGCTTTGATGAGTCGCACATCTTTTCCGTGGCTCTGAGAATTTAAACGGAGGGAACTGCATATTGACAAATACCCATAGCGTGTGAGTGCGTCATGACCTATGATGCTTATCAATGCAAAACAAGTGAACAAACAACTTTTCACCTCTGTAGATGAGCTAGCTAATACTTGCAGAGAAGGTCTGTGCCTGCAAATTGAATAACTTCTGTCAAACAAAAGTTCAATATCAAGTAATTACTTACTAGATATATTGATAAAACTCAAGATCACACACCCTGTGTAGGGAAGTACAGAAGACAGCCCGTGAATCCCAGATGATAACGGCGAGAAGGAAGACGACGCTGAATCACAAAAAGTACTACATCAAAAGTAGGGATGAAGAAAATTTTGCAGTTCATTTGAATTCCAAAAGCAAGAATGATGATGGACAAAGATTTGGCGAATCGAAATACGAATATGACGGAGTATTACAATGATTCCTCTGCTCCGTCAAGTTTTGCCGCTGTGTACTCTTACTCAAATCATGATGTGGTGGTAGCCCATCATATTGCTAATCGATTGGTTGCTACTAATTGCACCTTCCTTCTCCATTTTCAGTTCGATGAAACTGGAGCTTCATGAAGGGTGGTTGCACTCATCTGAAAGGCATATATCATCTTAAACATATTCACTCAATTACGCAAAGCAAGATTGAAGGGGACCATAAACAGCTAAAAAAGAGAAGACAAAGAAGAAAGATTCGCGTGCCTTGTTCGCATTTTGCAACGCAACCTCGGGATCAGTCGATACATTGTCCACTGTGGCTTTAGTAGCCGCATTGCCCACGTGTTTGTCTAGTCTTGAATGAGCTATTTGAGCAATCTATCCACAACGAATTTCTTAGTATTTTCCGTGTAAAGAAATAACCAATATGCACAAGTAGAGAATAGTGTAACATACATCACCCGCCCTGAAGTCTTTACCCAGCTGTTTCTCCGCATTCTGAACATCAGGCGCAACGTGCTTTCTGTGGCAAGCCACCATAGGCATAGTTAAAATTGCTCAAACAGAACAAAAAAAAAAAGGCAAGAGCAGAGTTACAAATGTAATAATGAGAAACATTTGAGTAAAAATAATTCATAATCAAGATCAACCCAACAAATATCTAAATCAGAAGAGTAGAAAATGCTAACCTTATTGTGAAGGTCGGCTTTGGATTGGTAGCAGCCTCGGCTTTGGGAAATGATGGCAATTCACCATCAGTTGTGGACCCCCCATCAACCCTTCCCTCTTTGCCCTTCCCTTCCCTTGACCCATCCACCTCCGCTTCAGCCTTCACTTTCACTGATTGTTCGCATTGGACTGAAAATGCTATGAATTCATCTTTTTCACTCTCAGCTAGCCGAGATCTTTTCATACCTGCAATCCAGCAAATCAACATTTATTATCTGACATAATAAATTAGTATAATAGTATATTCCCCAAAAAAGAAAAACACACCATCACTATCAGCAGCGGCTGACTTTTCTCTACCAGACTTGGACGGCTGAGATTGCTGCAGATCGAACAGCGCTTCAGCGACCTCCATCTCAATATCTTCTTGAGTCGTTGAAGAAGGCCTCGAATTTGATCCGCTGGTCGATACCAATAATTTCTAAGTGAAAGAGAAAGAAAACAAAAAAGAGTAATATTCCTCTGACAAAAGAAATTATTAGAAAACTAAAAAATATTAAAATTGCAAATTAAGCTAACCATCTCTTCTCAGCTGAAGCCGCCGGAAAATCACCACTGACACTGGAAGCAGTAGCGACGGCCGGCGACGATCTCACCAAAGCTGTGAAGGAAAACGAATAAATCAAAACAGCCCAAGCAAGAAATAGAATCAGAGCACTCACCGGAGCGATTCCTCCGAGGAACAACAGCGCCTATCACTTCATCGGCGGGGGCGCCAATAACCGCCACCGACGACCGGAGAGTACGGATTCCACCTTGGTTCGTCCGATGAACCACTGTCCTCCCGCCTTGCTCATCTGCCTTGTACTCGTCGTCAGTCGTGTCGTTCTCCTTGTACTTCTCATTTGACCTTTCCGCTCTCATCCTCTTCAAATTCAGCCGATCTCGTTCCTTCCTATTCTCCGACGATCTCTCAATCTCCCTTTCTCATGCAGCTCCCCTTCTGCAGAAAAAAGCCGGTCTCAAAAATAAAATACACCAAATACAATCAGTTGAGATAAACGCATAATGATTCATCGCTCACCAGACGAATCTATTGGAGCGCCGACTTTCTGTAACCTCCTCCGTAAGCAGCTACCCACAGATAAGGCCATTTTCCTTGAATCTCTGGCTCTCTCCATGCTTCCTTAAACTTAGACGCTTAATCCACAGCTCGCCGGATTTTTACAAGTTACCGGAGAAATCGCCGGAAAATGGAAAGATAAGAATCAAATCAAAAGAAAAATGACGATGAGCTGAAGACACTGAGACTTAGAAGGCGAAGCCGAAATTTGTTTCAGATTTTCTCTTGTAATCCCTGCGTGAATGCGTGTGTGGTTTGTTTCTTCTGATGCTCTCCGTGCTTTTGTGTATTCTTTTCACTCTCTCTCCTCTCTCTACAGACAGTCTTCTCTTCCCTTCTAATCTCTTCTGTTGTATTTTATGCCACACAAAACCTATTCCTGAGCCGAGATGTACGGCCCCGATTCTCTCTCATTCAGGACATGGATTGCAGTCCCTTAGATTAGAAACTGATCGGACGGTTGAAAATTCCTGATGCTTACATGGCACATCTGTCATTTTCCTCACGGGGTCACCGTGCCACGTGGTTCGTTTACTCTCTTTATATTTTTCTTTGGGTCTATCCTTTTATTAATTAATTGTAATATTTCATCCACTTTTTCATTGACTTTTTTGGTTGGATTTTTCATATTGATTTTGAAGTCCAACCGTACAAAATGTTAAATCATATAATAACTGGAAATGGGGATTTCATCAATTTCAAGCAGTTTTACTTCAAAATATATTTTTGGTTTATCATTCGTCTGTGTCAAAATTAGTCTTGAAAAATGAAATCCATACGAAATATTCGACGTGCTCATTTTATAAATATGATTGACTGCTCTACTTAATATCAATCAGTTTTAGTCCTAGATTTAAGGAAAGCAGTAACAATAGTAATACTTTGAATTCGTATCTTCCATCTTTGGCTGTTGTAAAGTATCGGAATTGTCAAGGATAATATGTTTCGTCATAAATACTAATTTGCACTAAAGTAATATACAGCCTTGGGATTGTTGTTACACCACAAAGAGGAGCAGAACATTAATTTTTCATATATATATATATATATATATATATATATATATATATATATATATATATATTTGCTCATAACATGAATATCATTATTTAATCTCATCGATTCAGCAAAATGTTATGTCATAATATGTTTACTGAAAAAATACACGCGCACATATTTAAATTGCTGGAATTCGTTATGCGACGAAATATGGTACAAAATCAAATGCCATTTAGTGCCTTATTTCCACCAGGCACAAATTATATTTAGAAATTAAAATATTAATATGTTTTCTCCTTTTATTTTTTTTACAGGCATTAATTACAAAATATTGGCCTGCCTCTCGCGAATTCATTGAACCAATTATATTTCTTATAAAAATATGATAACTATTAAGTAATACAAAAATATTAAAGAGAATATAAATATTACAGAGAATAAAAATATAAAGAGAATATTAGAGAGATACTAACTTATTTTATTCAATATTTTGATATGATTTTAAAAACAGATATCACTCGCAAAAAATATTTACATAACAAATATTACACCATTCTTAGATAATATAATATTGCATCTACCATTCTAATTAATAAAATACATTCTCAACTCTATCGTCAACTGACCACTCCGTTATTTAACCACAATCCTAGCTATACTCTTATATAAAGAGCTTATAAGATCTAAAAACTGTCATTGGTCTGTTTGTCAAGTATTTTACTATTTTACCCTATGTACATTTTTTCTAATATTCATAATTTTCATGTTATTATTTCCATTTAATTTATGCTTCTATAATTTTATAATATTGATTTTTCCTTTGTTTCCGTATACTGTACCGTTATATATTGTCAATATCGGATCTGCAAAGTGCGAGCGAGTACTTTTTATTTGGAAACGGAGAAGAAACAGAAGTCACGTGGGGTATTCTTTCGACAGTAGTACAATTGGCTGCTCTAGTTGTACCGCTTCTTAGTCGTTCAGATCTTCATCGTCTGTCTTGATCCAACGGTGCAGATAAAACCTCGTCTTTGCTCAAGAAGCGACGGACATAATAAGTGGATATTCTGATTTGCCCAGCTGATTAGTATCATGAGAGTTCTATTTATTGATTACATTTTACAATAGTCAAAAGTAGGGGTGAAAGATGAGTCGAGCCGGCTCGTCGGCTCGATAAAAGCTCGGCTCAAGCTCGACAAAAATGAGCTCGAGCTCATTTATGTTGAGCTCGAGCTCGAGCTCATTTAAGTCGAGCTCGAGCTTGAGCCCAAACATAGTGGCTCGAAAGCTCGCGAACAGGCTCGCGAGCTTTTTCTTTTCTTTTTATTTTTTATATTTTATATTTTAATAATAATTTATATTATTCTTTATTTTTTTTAAAAAATTCGATTATTTTAAAAATTTTATATTAACTTATATTATTTTTACAAATTTTTTACTAAAAATCTCTATTTTTTAAAAAAAAGGTATATTTTTTGTATTTTTTATACTAATTTATATTATTTTTATAAATTTAATATTTTTTTTTTATTAATGAGCTCGAGCTCGATGAGCTTCGTGAGCTCGAGCTCGAGTTCGAGCTCATCAGGCTACAACTGAGCTCGAGCTCGAGCCGTGAGCTGAAAAGCTCGACGAGCTCGAGCTCAGCTGGAGCTCGAGCTCGAGCCCAGAAAATGAGCCGAGCTCGGCTCGAGCTCGGCTCATTTACAGCCCCAGTCAAAAGTATCTAGGTGGGCAAATCCGGATATCCCGAATTCCGGATATTCGAATTCTCGAATACCTCAAACTATAAACCGCATCCGATCCGATTCAATTCGGATATCCGAGCGGGTATCCGAATTAATTCGATATCCGAATCCGATTTTAGGTGATTTTTTTAGTTATAATCAATAAAATGATTCCTTTGAACAGTAACTGAAAACGATTTGCTTTTTCTACACATTATACGAGCTGAGGAACAAACTGAAGGCAATGAAAATGCTACTTACATTAATGGAGTCGAAATTTTGATCTCTCGGCGTCTGCTAATTTCGTCTTGGTCTTGCTCTCTCTTTGCTTTTTGAGTTTTTCTTCTAGTTAAAGTTCACAAACAAAAAGTATTGTTCACGTACTAATTCTTTTTGTTTATTTGGGCCTTGAGCTTTTTTGTTGGGCTATACTTTTTAATTTATATTTTTACAAAAAAATTAAAATCGGATACCGGATATCCGAATTTTACTGTTGGGCATGTCCAGATCAGATCCGGTTCACTTAACAGAAATGCGGATCGGATATCCGATCCGGTTTTTTAAACCGGTTATCCGATTTTTCGGATTTTGAAAACCGAATATCGGATTGGAATCCGGTTTTCGGATATTTTGCTCACCCCAACTATCTATACTATTGTATTAGGGTGAGGGGTGTCTATTAGAGCATTTTCAATCGATATCCATAAGCCAAAATATAAACTAAAAGTTCTACAACCGTACATCAAACGCAAACTCAGAATGTGTTTTCATATTCTCTGTTTTAAATGCATATATGCGTTTTGGGAATGAGATATCCCAAAATATGCGTTTTATGTTATAAAAATTACAATACATACCCTTTATTATTTTTAATATTAAACTACCCATATAAAAATCAAAAATAAATAAAAATAGATAAAAAGGACTCCCATTATTAATAAGTATTTTTTCTACGTTTTTTATATGAAAAAAATATTGAGTTTATTATAATTTTGTGAAATTATTTTTTTCAATGAATTTAAAAAAATAGTATGGTGTGATTTGTAAAGTTGTAAATTTCATGGGTAATATTAAAAAACCGAATAGAAGAGAATACACAATAATGATCTTTTAAGTTTGTGAACTGGTTTATCGGTTGGAGAAGAATTGCTTGCATTTTGAATTTGAGAATGCGATTGGGTTTGAGAATGCGTTTTTTAGTTGGAAATTGTCTTAACTGCTAATTTGGTTCGTAAAATATTTACAATTTAACCTCTCTATTTCTAATTTCATTAATTAAATAATTATCACATTAAACCCCTCAATTTTTAGTTATTATACTTATACTCCAAATCATTATTTTCCTTTTATATATATCTATACTATTATATAATTGGGGAGAGGGGATACAAACTGCCAAATCAATTGATTTGGTCTGTTGTTTTTAATTAATAAATAATATATTCTATTTAAAGTAAACAATAAAAAAATAAAATATACATAAATAACCACCCACTACTCTCAGTTAATTACTATATTACCCCTCTATTTTTAGTTAAAATTAACATGATTTATCTTTATTAGAGCTGTCAAATTGGCGGGGCGGGCCGGGCCGGCCCCGCCGCCCGCCAAAGCCCGCCATCTGGCGGGGCGGGGCGGGCCGGCCCGCCGTTTGGCGGGCCCTAAAAATAGGAGCCCGCCCGCCATGCGTCGGGCCGCGGGCCCGGCGGGCCAGGCCCGCCCATTTAAAAAAAATAATTAATATTATTTTTTCTAATTTAAAAGTTTTAATTTATTAATAATTATTATTAATTGTTGAATTTATTAAAAAAACTAGATATAAATATGCAATTAATTATTTATTAATTAATAAACATGATAATAATTAGATGATTTATTAATAAATATCTAATTAATTTAATATTTATTATAGATTAGTATATTTATATAATATATATAATACCTTAAATTGGCGGGCCGGCCGCGGGCTAGCCCGCCCCGCCCCGCCAAAGCCCGCGGCCCGCGCGGGCTGGCCCGCGGGGCTGGCCCGCTCAGGCCCGCCCTTCAGCGGGCCTAATAAATTGCAGCCGGCCCGCGGGCCGCGGGCCTGATTGACAGTACTAAATCTTTATATTATTGCACACGCTTTGAGTGTGCAGAACATACTAGTTCAATAATAGTTCATCTACTAAACATAATTATAAATTTCAAAACTAAAATTAAAACAATTATTTTTAAACACACGCATAGAGTGTACAGATAGTACTAGTTTTAATAATGCTTAAAATTATGAATTCCACAATAACATGAACTTATAGTTAGATCGGTATATTATCACCTTTTTTTTTTTGTAGGGACACTCAACTATCATTTTAAACATGGTCTCTATGTTTTCCTATTTTTCCAATGATGATTTTCGTAATTTATATTCATATCCACCATTATGATAAACCAAGATTATGACCCATTCACGGTCAGATACGCAGTGAAGATTCTAGTTTACATAATCGCACCAATCGAACATTAGGAGAAAAAGAAAACGTAATACTTGTTTTGATATTTAAACGAACAAGTAATATTTTTTCGAAATCAAACATATGGGTCGATGCATCGTGTCTCAAACCTTGTATATCCATATAAATTTAAAAAGTAGGGACAAGAACAATGCTTTTTATATGATCGTCATCTCTTGCCAAGACGAGATTTTCTTTTCTACAACAAAACGTCACGAGCATGGAGTTCATAGTAGATACAAAACGAGGCACTGCCCATCATACCAAGAACTAAGCAGACAAGAAAATATCATACTACTAATTCACAAACAACTAAAACTACTGTCCAAAACAAAACACTTGTCCAAGTTCAAGCCCAAGAACCTTCAAGCAAAGGCCGGGCCGGGCCCACATCGCCAAACATCTTCAACAAGTCCGAACACTCTTCCCCACCATCACCGCCGCCTTCCTCCGCCTTGAGCTCCAATCCCAGCTCCTCCTCCACGTCATCGGACGCCGATACGAGCAGAAATTCACACCCTTCAAAGTTGAGAAAATCCGGCGGATCAGCCTCGCGAAACCTTTTATGACCGAAAAGCCCCTGAAGCCTCGCCGGAAAGCCCGCTTTTCTCTTGCTCTGAAGCCCTCTAAAGCCCGACCTGCCGCCCTGAATCTCAGGGTTTTTTATTTGGATAACGAACGAAGCCTCGCGGGATATGTTCATGGCTTCTTGCGCCGGCGGATGCTCTCTGTTTTCCGGCGGGTATTCGAGCTTGTAGATCAAGTGAGTGTGTAGCTTTTTGCCTCTTTATTATCAGCTGTTGGGCTGTGCCTGAGAATTCTGTATATGCCTTCTGCTAATGGCCGTGAGTCAGGTAAGTGCCTATGGCCTTTCGATTTAGTGTCGTATTCCACTGTGAGAGAGAACAATAAAAATCAAATCTTTACGTTGTCTGCAATGGCTGAAGACGAGAACTATTACCTCCTCGAAGGGCTTCTTGAGCTGATCGATCTTGGTGGTGACCATCTCAACGAAGCCCCAATAGGGCGTGCTCCGTTTACCCGGGTCGGGTAGGGTTTTCCGACCCATTACGACGAGCCTTAGCAACGGCTCCTTCTCTATGTTAACTCTCGAGCTGCCACGCCCACCTTCTGTTTCTTACCGTCGTCGTCTTCTTTGCTGTTCTTGCTTGTCCCTTCCTTGCCTGAGTTTGGGTCTTGCTTTTCCTCGACGGCCCGCTCGCCGGATTCGGGCCGGAGGACGAGGTAGAGCCGCTGAACGTCTTGCGGGCCGTGGGCTTCTTCTTTCTCCACTTTCGGGCGGTAGAAGAAGAAGATTCACCTCTTTCCTGCCCAAAATGCGTAATAAAAAAAAAAATAAAAAAAATTCGAGTCCGAATTGACGTATTATCAAAGATAGTTCACCTGAATTTCGACGGTTGGTTGTGTTCTTGTCTTGGTTTCTTCTCCTTGTCCCATTTTCGTTTTATTGTTTTTGTTTTTTTCTCAGGAAGATAAAATTTGCTTTCTTTAAAGGGACATCAGAGAAGGATTTTGTAGTGTTTAAATGGATGGGATCAATGCGTTTGGACAGATCTGGTTACGACGCGTATTTCTGGATAAATGTAGACTTTGACAAGTGTCAATCGGGTTAGATTAGGAGGGGTGGAATTTCTTCTCACAATTTATCTTATTCATTTCACAAGCCCCAAATATTTATACTTCTATCTAGGCTCAGTAAACCGTCAAATTTAATTTGCCAATTTTAATTAAAATATTAATTAAAATAAAAAAAAACACTATTTTTATCCCTCTATTTTATTATATATTTATAAGTTGTATATCATACGCATTTGAGTGTACAAAAATATCTATAATCTTATATAGATTGAATAGGTTGGATAAAACTGCAAAATTGATCTGTCATGATTATTTACAAATTTTATCCTCGATCACATAATTACAGTTTTACCTTTCGTATGTTAATTTATTACAAGTTTATCCTTAGATTATAATATTTATTTGTTAATAACTTCATTAATAATATAACATATTCAAAATATAAAAAATTGTTATTTTTGCACACATGTTGCTGTTGGGTGTGCTGTATATACTAGTCAATATAAACAGCGTAAGCGGATAAAATGGTCAAGTTTAATTACAATTTTATCCTTAATTACTTAATTTTATTACAAGTTATCCTTATTTTGTTTTTTAAATAACTTAATTAGTAATACAAAATGTTCAAAAATATAAAATAATTTAATATATATGCAGCCCCATTGAATGTGCTAAACATGCTATTACGCGCGGTAACGAGATGAAGTTTAATCTGGTGACCAAAAGGATTGATTAAAAAATCACACAATACCTTTTTATTTACTGGTAAATTTATTTATTAGCACACTCAAATCCAATAATACATATATCTTATAATTTAAAACGGAAACTTATATATTATTAGGTACAAAAGAAGCACGTGCAAGTTGGGGGCCTTGATATCAATACATCCACCCATGGCCAATGGACCGTGAAAAATTTTACAGATTCTATCACATTGAAGATTTCCTCTCGGACTATCGTTATTGCAAGGAACTTCTTTTCGCACCTCCGAAGTACAACCGCGATCGCAAGATATTTGGCTCACCATCATCATCAACCTTCATTAATCAAATTTTTAACCATTCAATTATATATATATATATATATATATATATATTATAGAGACGACAATAACGAAATTAAGATATGCGTTATTAGGCAATATATATACCCATCAGAAGAGCGTAGAGCTTCAACATTGTTGTGAGACGAGAGACTAATTTTTAGGCCGTGAGAAATTGAGGTGATGATTGTTTATGTTTATATAGGCGGACAAACGTGGTGCTATAGTCATTATGGTTGTTTTTATTATTACACTGTTACAAAAATATTATAACTATTTAAGTATTTTACTAATTACGATTATAGTAATATTAGAGAGATAATAAGTCTTTATTCAATACTTCTAAAATACATTTACACAACCCAAATCACATATTTATACTACTACAAATTCATATTGGAACTAATATTTTACAAACATCTACTACAATTATACACCTTATCTTATATCAACATTAATACTCAACTAATTTTACAACATTCAATATAATACTTTCAAATCTCAACAATTCAACTATATCCTCTAGAGCAAGCGGTACATAATAACTCATTAGATTGAAAAATAATCTGGTTGTTTATCAAATGTCCACGTGAATGTCCAATTCTGTCGCATCATAATTGAACCGGGATAGCCCAACCGGTCATGCTAAACAGTAAATGTACTGTCATCGATAATCTTATGGTTTACGATAGCATATGATTATATTGTTCTCAGATATGTGTAATATAACGCAGAGAGTCAAATGAAGGTAATATTTCCACAATTATTTTATCATTCGAAATACACTTTTTTTTGTACGAAATAAATTCATTACCACTAAACCCAAGTTTTTTTTAATCACTAAGACCTCACACAAACATAGGTCATCAATCTAGGGACCTCAAACTAGTGGTAAGATGAAAGATAGACTCATCAGCTCTTGTTATCTTAGCTTTACAGCAACTAGCAATTCTTGTCCTCACCATGCTCGTAATCAATCTGAAGGTCCCTCGCTCATCTTGCTTGCTACCGCCATGCACTCTTAAGTCCGTTCCGCCTATATGAAATAAACAATAGCCGCAATCCAAGATAGTACTATCTTCGCTCAGTGTGTTTCGTCTTCCCCAGACTGATCAACCGGGTCCTCCATCTTTCATATGATATGGGAAGCTATCAACCGCCAACCAAGCCATAATTTGCAGTAAGTCCTACTAAACACACATTCAAAGAAGAGGTGCTTGATAGATTCCTCCTCCCTTTCACAAAGCACGCACTTCATCCGCTCAACATGTATCCCCCATGAAAAGAGTCTGTCCTTTGTAAGCAGACGTTTTTGTGCAATAACCAAAACTGTGTTTAGGTCTGTTGTACCTATTCCACACAGTCGAGCGCACATGGAATCTGGCAGTACCTATGGTGAGCATTTATACCCATTTTTAAGAGAGTAGCCACCATCCACACTTATGGTCCATACATCCCAGAATACCCAGCCTTAAAACCTCTTTAGATTTATGTAATTCCTCTAATGCCAATTGCAATCCACAGGAGGAGAATGCTCCCAGAAAGATCCCTCTGTAAGTAGATTCCATGAAGCCACTTGACCCAGAGGACATCAGCTTCGGTAGCCAAGATGCCATATTTGTTTGCCAATACTAGCTAGGTTCCAAACATCACAATATTAATACTTAGACCTCCTTTACTCTTCGGTTGACATACTTTTTCCCAGTTCACCAAAGCCACGGCCTTGGTTCCCTTCAGAACCACCGCATAAGAAGTCCTTACATATTCTATCCACTTCTTTGATCACACTCTTAGGTAATAGGAAAATTGTCCCCCAGTAGCTGTACATAGAGGATAATACAACATTGATAAGTGTATATCTCCCAGCATAGGATAAGGCACGAGCAGTCCCGCTTCTAATTCTGTCAACAATTTTGTCCACCAGCACTTGACAGTCTAGCTTACTTCATTTTGATGGAGATAAAGGCACTCCCAAGTACCTCATGGGATATGTACATATCTTGAAACCTGTTACCTTTGCAACTCAGCTTCCAAATTCAAGGTTGCCCCTGCTACATATAAGTTTGACTTACTTGAGTTGGCAATCAAACCTGAGCGGCTGAAAGATGGTCAAGAGCTGCTTCACAGCCTGTACAGCACCCATAGTGCTTTGCAGAAAATCATTAGATCATCTGCAAACACAGATTAACAATCCTCATACTTTTACACATTGGATGGAATCTGAAATGCTCAGTTGTAGTAGCTACCTGAAGTCTTCGGCTCAAGTATTCCATGATTAGAACAAAGAGGAGGGTGATATGGGATCTCCCTGTCTGACTCCTCTTTTCCCAATGATTCTCCCTTCGTACTTCCATTGATGGAGATAGAAAAGCTAGTTGTAGAAACACATTGCATAATCCATCCAGTAAATTTGGGGGGAACTGTAAATTTTGTAGAAGGGACTCCAGGAAAGACCAGTTAACGATGTCATATGCCTTCCTTAAATCTATCTTCATAACACACCTTGATGAAATATTCCTCCTCTTGTAGAATCTGATCAACTCTTGGCTGACTAAGATATTATGAATAATAGAGCGACCTTGGAGAAAGGCGCTCTGATTCTCATTTACAAGTTGTCTCGTGCATAACATCTTGGAGATGCATTTATAAAGAATGTTACAACAAGCAATTGGCCGAAAGTCCACCACTGTATTGGGATGCTCCTTCTTAGGAATCATAACAAGAATAGTATTGAGTTGTTTCAGCATGGACCCATTCTCAAAAAATTCCAAGATAGCTTCAATGACTCCCTCTCCCACCACATCCCATGCATGTTTGAAGAAATAACTACTATAGCCATCCGGCCCAGGAGCTTTTTGCTCATTGATGGAGAACATAGCTGCTTTCACTTCCTCCCTAGTTAACGGTTTGATGAGGTTTAGCTTGATCCTCCACAAGCAAATCACTTTTGTTATGTGCAAATATTCGACGTCTCCCTTTTCTGATGTCTCAACATGATATCCGTTATTTCGAATAGCTTTAAAGCTTAATAAATTTATTTGAGACTTAGAAGAATATAAGGCATTTTCAATATTCAGCCTTATCCATTTGGGCAGTAAAACGCTAGCTCTTCCGGAGCCTTCAATTATATGTGTACCACCCGATATAGTAATGACACTTTCTTTCATCCCAAGATAATCAAAATATTTCTTATTTCTTAGAATCGTATGAGTCGTTGCATCTTCAAGACATAATTCTCCATTGCACATGCTCGTATCAATTGTATATGAACATTCTTAACAAACATAAAATGTTATATCATTAATGAAGAAAGCAACACAACTAAAATGTATGAATGCACAATAAAACATACAAATATTAGTATAGATAAAATAATAAATGTAACATTTGATAACATAAATTTCATCCCGATGGATCAATGACTTCCATAATATTCGAAATGTTTGATAAATATCAGCTCCGACACCGATTCTCTTGAATTCCACGATTTTGAGCAACGTCTTGTTTCAAACTTTCTTCACCTTGAATTACAAAGATATACGGGATCTTGGTGCTAATAAAGACTCAACAATCACGACGATATTATTATTCTCGATAGTGGTCTTTCCTCGTTCTCGTTTAATTATCACATTTTCCCACTTCGGATGAAGTATATTCACAACGATAACATTCACAACCATTCGTATTATTGCGGATACATTCACTCCTGAGAATGTCGTACTTTCACTTCGGGAAATGTTGTACAATCGTTCATATCAAAACATCGACCATAATTAATCTTTTATTTCACGTGTATATTTCAAGCCAATATATCAAAAATATCAAAATCAACAAATTTATCAAACTAAATTTGGCACATAACATCATAAATATAAAACATATATTAACGCTCAAAACATAACAAAATATTAAAAGAAGCGTATTACTATTCTTTTAGTATCTTCGTTAGTATCTCCTATAGTATCGTCTTCTGAAAAATTCTTATGAGAAACATTATCCACATCCAGATAAGTGCCCTGGTAATAATAAACATGTGCAACAGTTCAAACATAGACAGAGCAACATCCTTCAAAATAAATATATTTTGAGTAATAGTAATATTAAAGAAGATTACACATTTTGTTTATTATTATTACAATTAATAATAATATTTTGAAGAATTTCGTAAAAATACTATCCAAATAGCGGTAGCGATCACCGTAAAAAGTTAGGAGCATGGGATCCATCTTTGTATAAAACGACATGGTTCTATTAAATTTAAAATCATAATAGTTAATTGATAAAATTAAAATAGTACGAAAGATATTCAAGAATATAAAACAAAAATTATTTTAATATATTTTGTCAAACTCGTCAACAATATTTTTACATGCCACGACGGGGAATCGAAATCTGGACCTCATCACTTTTAGTGACGATAATCCGCGAAACCACTCGCGCCATGGCATTTTCGTTATATGTTGATTATATAAGTTTTTAAAAGTAGTAAAAAGTAACATGAAAATCCGTATACCACTATTAAGCCAATGTCAAGCATAAAATAAAATTACGGTACCTCGACCAAACTCGTTGAAAGACTTCAGCGAATGTTGATCTCGACAGTGGAGGTTGATCTCTACGGCGGAGGTTGATTCTCGATGACGGAGCGTGATCGTGCTAATAACGTGTTATAAAAAGTTATAACTATTAAGTATTTTACTAATTACGATTATAGTAATATTATAGAGATAACAACTTTATTCAATTCTTCTAAATACATTTTACACAAACCAAATCACATATTTATACTAGTACAAATTCACTATTACAACTAATATTTACAACATTTACTACAATTATACACCTCATCTTATCAACATTAATACTCTAATTTTACAACATTAAATATCAATCCCAATCTTAATACTTCCAAATCTCAATAGTTCAACTAATACAAAAAACATCCACGCCTTAATATTATCTCATAATTAGGGGTGAGCATTTAACCCGTCGGACCCCCCCACCAATCGACCCAACCCACCCAGACCGCAAGTGTCGGGTTAACTTGATGGTTGGTTTGGGTCTTAAAATATAAAACCGCATTTTTGCAATCGGGTTTGGTTTGTATTTTTAAAACCGCATAAAACCGCACCCAACCGCATTTAAAATACAATAAAATTTTATTATATTTTATTCAATAGTTCCTAAAGTAATAGATATACTCATAATGGTAGTGATGGCCAAAATATTAATTACTATTGATACAAGGATATCGACTCATCATATAAACAGTACGTGCGTAACGCTAATTTCTATATGAGTTTTTTCATAAAAAAATAAATATTATATAGTGAAAAAAAATTTACGTGTTTATCCAATGCAACCCTCATCCTTTATTTGGACTTGGAATCAACAAAACTAAACACTTGAAGTTTATACAAGGCGAGTTAAATTTTGAAATAAAAAATTTTCTTCTACGAGGATAGGGCCTAACCATATACATTGCGTAAAGCTAAGTTCTAAATGATGATTTTTTTAAATAAATATTAAGTAGCAAAACAATATTTATATGTCTATCCAATGCAATCGTCCTCCTTTATCCGGACTTGAGATCAACAACAATAACACTTGACGTTTATAGAAGGCAAGTTAAAGTTTTAAAATCAAAAATTTATTAAGAGAAATTTTTTAAATCAAAATGAAGCACTTGCTTTAGTTGCTTTACCAAAAGCCGGCCGTGAAAAAGTAATATGAACTTCTAATCAAGCTTCTTATCGGACTTTTTATTATCTTACTATTATTTATTACTATGATAATAACATTTATGTATATGAACTTTTATATTTGTATAGGTTAATCATATATCTTTTTTGCTCATCTATAGTTAAAATATTATACTTAATTTTCGTTATAATTAAAAAATATTAAAACCGCAAAAACCGCCCCAACCCAACCGCACTCAAGCAAACCGCAATCTATCGGGTTAAGATTTTTATGATCGGATTTGGGGTATATTTTAAAAAATCGCAATACATCGGTCGGGTTAAATTTTCGATAAAAACCGCCCTAACCGCACCGCGCTCACCCCTACTCATAATATTTCATAACATACAAATATTTCTGAAATAATAAAGGCAAGCACCAAACAATCTGTTGACTTGACCAGTCATTAACGCAAGAAAAATACAAAATATCGATGAAATCCAAATTATATAGCACAGAGACTAAACACAAACTGCAGACCACGAATCAAGAGAGAAAGGCGTTAAGGTGGAGTGGGTGACGACACATTCTATCTGTTTTTTGTAAAATGAATATGGAAGCTGACACAACGATGGATGATTTCAAATCCAGATATTGTTTTTTTTTTTTTATAATCCATTATTAGCATACAACTATTCTCCCTTCCAAGTTCCAACGGAGATTAATATGTGTTATCATATTGATTCTAGATAGATATCGTATATGAGATCGAACATTGACGTTTTGTCTAAAACATATTAGGTGTTGGGCTAAAGTAGTGTATGGTCTTTGAGTGATTATTTATTCTTTTGCAAGTTGCATAGAGAAGTTTGTAAATTACATTAACTCTCTATAACACCCATTCTCTCTCTTTAATTCTATCTGATTTTTTTTGTGCGAAAAATCAAAGGAAGAATCTCTCAATTCATGTGGTTAATGGAGTGTTAGACTGATACTTTAAATAAGAAATTGTCAACTTCAGAATTTAATTTTCTTTTGCTTCTTTCTTTGGTTATTTTTGTTTATGTCGGTTTCTCTCTTGATGACAACTTCCTTTCCTATGATGTTGAAGAGGGAGCATCTCCCATATTTGTTGTGTTTAGTGTAACAATATATATGTATGTGTTGGATGGTGAATAAAAATTGAAAATTGATCAATTTAATTTTTGATTATTGGTAGTACAAAAGAAGCATCCACAAAATGGAACATTTGGAGGGATCATATTAAGACATTGACCCACGGCTTTGCGGCCGTGAGCCAATTTACAGATTCGATCACACTGAAGAACTCCCCTCGGTGTCTGGTTGTTGCAAGGAACCTCTGGGCGCAGCTCCGTACAATCACCACACATTACCAATAATACTTGGCATCCCATTATCATCATCAACCCTGCAATTATTTAAATATGCAATTGAATATCCAAATAATAATACGACTAAATATACAAATATGATGCAGTGTACCCATCAACAGAGTGTAGAGCTTCAACATTGTGAGATGGATGGAGACTTGTGTTAGAAGATGAGGTGATTGACTCTGTTTATATAGAGAGAGGTGGACTAGGTTGTCGTGGTATGTAGTCAGTCAGTCATTATGATTTTCACCTATATTTCTAAGATGGCAAGTATTATTCGAGTCAAACAATCCATTGACCTTGGCAATTCTTTAATTTAAGGAAAATTCAATAGATATCGTATACTCGAGAATTAATTACAAAACTAGGCACTATGTGCATTTGATCTCAAAAGTAGGCAATATGTGCATTTGATCTCAAAGCATCATTATATTTTATTTCTTTTTTTGAATTACTTTTATTAAATACACAAAGTTGTTAAAGAATAGCTATATTTTATTTATCTATACAAAAAATAGTAAATTTCTAATATTGTGTCGTATTAGTGGATTTTCTTATTCATTTCATTTAAGAAAATCAATTCCCAACTTAGAAAACAGTGAAGAACCGAAATCGATCCGATAGGTCAAAGAAATAGAATAGCTTCGATCTACGTAAAAAATCGGAACCAAAACCACTAAATAACATATATTCATAAATTAATTAAATTATATACAAATTCAAATATTGCTCACACCTCATTTCGAATCAATTCTTGATTTTTGCTCCGAAATCGAGAGAACCGACACGGAGCCAAAATCGATAAGACCTATTTTATGTCAAATTCAATACTTTATAAGGGTACTTAACAATAAAAACTCAATCGAACCGAGCCTAACTTTTGGTTAACCGAAAATTTTAATTTGAATTTTTTGAAACTACATACCAAACCAAGCATTTTGGTTCGCTTTGGTTATTAGGGAAAAAATTTTCGGTTTTGATCAATCAACCAACTGAAAACTGAAATTTTCGTAAAAAAAATTAAATAGTATTTAATATTTTAGTTATAGATATATAATATCGTATTAAAACAAAAAATAAAAAGCACTTTTTTTGTTCCGAACTGAATCTAAATATAAATTTAGTTATAAAAAACTTAGAGGCGGAATACCGAACCAACAAACTCAATTCAATATTATGTACGAATCGAAATTTCTGTGTTCACAATTGCAATCGGTTAAGCAAACTTCGAACATCCCAATCATTTATACAATAAATTTAAATAAAAAAATAAAATCAGAATTATAAGACTAAAAAAGTTCTTAAAATAAAATAGAAAAAAAATTATGCCTTTTTTTTGTAGTAGTTTACACACAGTGCCTTTTTTTGTTAGTCACCTTTAAAAAGATGCCTATATTTATAAATCACCCTATACTTGATATCAGTAAATGAAAATTAACATTCAAATCCAAACCCACTTCCAAGATTTAAAATGATTCTTCTCCCCAATTCTTTCAACCGTTTTCAAGTATAGGAGGAACCAAGGTTCTGAAACCGAGTTTTCGAACCGGACCGAAAATTTTAGTGGTTTAAGGTTTACTGGTTTAACCGGTATCAAACCGGAGAGAAAAACCGGTATCTTAAATATAATAAATATTTAATTTTATAAATGAATCAATCAAATAACATAGAAAATATACATATGTTTTGTGAACTTTCCAAATTATAATTTTATAAAATTAAAGGATAAAATTTAATAAAGTAAATTGTGTTGGTCCTTAAAAATTTTTGTGCATAGGTTGTAAAATATTCAAACTGGCAATTTGGGGTCAAAATTGAATAGAAATAAAAAGTTGGGTAAAGGATTCATTATAAAGTCGGATATATTGGGTTATCTGAGATTCGAACCCAGGCCCGCAAGATGATATTTGACGCCTTGACCAACAAACCAACCCATGTTTTCATTAATTTTGTTCTTTTGACCAAATTATTCACTGTAATGTTTTTCTATTTTTTTTTTTAAAATGAAAACCAGACCGGGACCGACCGGATTTTCGGCCGGTTCGCGGTTTTCCGGTCCGAACCGGCCGGTCCGGTCTTCAAAACCTTGGGAGGAACCATTCCTAGTCTTCGAAATTAATGCTAAAGAAAGTGATATACATCCTTGTAAATCTTTATCACACTCTTTGTAGGTACATCCAAATATAAGATGGTAATGTTCTTAATTCAACGTTCTCAATCTCAATTCTTACACATGACTCATTCTAATATCATTGCAACTCAGACTCCAAATACAAACTGCTGAATACAAACAACAACACAGACCAAGAATCAAACCTAACATTCGCAGTATTCCTTTACAAACAATCCACAAGAAAAAAAATCTCCACAGCCACAAGAAAAGAAAGGGGCTTTTACTTATCTATCAATATCTTCACCTCGAAATAGACTGACCACATGAAGACTCATCTTTGCTACAATGGCGATGGCTCTGTTCTACTACTCCACATGCTCGAATCGAATGCTCGATAGGCCTCACGTCTCTTTTTCCTTCCCTTTTCAACATCGAACAGTATTCCTCGAATGTCTTCACTGAGACATGAAGTCTGAAGTCTAAACCGAACAGAAAGTTCAGCTCAAGTCTGTTCAGTTCCTTCGTGCTTATGCCTCCCACTTTCGCATAGTATGCATTGTTGAAGAATCTAATAGGGATAGATAGTTACGTCACATTTCAAAAACAAATGTTCTAGGAAATGAAAAGGGCTGTTAATTTAAGTAAAAACTTACGCATCATCCATGAATTTTGCAGCGACCATCACGCTTGTGATGAGAAGGCGGTGGATGTTAAGTGAAGTCAAGAAAAGGTTCTTTCTCTTCTGAACGAATCTGTCCAATATATTTGTGCGATAACGAAGCATGAAGGGCTGCAGCAAGAATACTTGAAGATTCGATCTACGTATTGATGAATGGTAAGAGAAGGTGCCCTTAAGCCATGGAAGATTGTTGGGACGTCTTTAGTAGTATCCGAAGTCTCTAGTAAGGCTTCGTTTGTCTTGACAGATATTGGAGAGAAGATGAAAGAAGTGTAAGAACTTGTGGCTTTTCGTAGTTGTCTAGCTTCAGGCTCTTAAGCCCTAAAGTTATGCAGTCGTAGGAGCAAATGAAGTGAGCATCAAGCGCCACAGATCCCATTTCTTACGATGTCTCGGCATGCAAATGAGATTAAAACTGCAGTCCAAGGAAATTGATCAGTGTCTGTTTTATCTTTTCGTGTCTGAAATATCTAATCGCTGCAAGAGAAAGGAAAGAGCTTTGAACAATAAAAGAGAAAGAGGAAAAACCCAACTAACTTTGCGAGGCATAATTCGAGTTACCAAATTAAGAAGTTTTTTGCGTATTTGCATGCCGCTTGTCGTATATACGAAAAGAATCGAATACATGAACGAAGATACTGCTTGTATACACACAATATCCAGTTAGATGTTTACTTTTTAATCTGTCAAGTATTTACAAATTGAGATAATAGCTCAAACTGCTGCTCAATAGATCATAATGGAAGCTGAGAACAAACAAGATCGTCCAACAACGTCAGATGCAATCGCGAGAACATACTTGATTTCACCCAAATGAGTAGTTCTAAATCTCAAACTTAATTTCAAGAATTTCGTGATTTTACATAAAAACAGAGGCACTCACATTCTGAAGTTCAGATCCAGCTAAAGAACAAGAATTAGGCTTAGATAAGCTGAAAACATAAAGCCCACAAGCAAATATCTCAAGAACAATACCAAGAAACACAAAGAAGCATATAAAGCTGCGATCTTGAGACGAAGCCCTCGATAAAGAAGAAACAAGATCAAGAAAACAATAGAAGTAAATAAGGAAACGGAAGGGTTCAAGACATTAAATGAGAGCTTACTTAAAAATCCGAGAGATCTGAAAAGCAACTCAACTACTCAGCATAAGCTACAAAATCGTAGAGCCCATCTCCATTTCGTCAATTCACCTCAAAGAATTTGTGTAATATAAAACCCTTTTCTTTGAAGCACTTTTCTTTTTTCTAAAAGACAAATTCAATGAACAAGCAAGAAATATGCTGCTCATTATCCTCGTTTGGTAAGGGCAAAGTCTTTTAGGTCACTTCACATGGAAAAGCATAATAAAAACACCGACAGCCCATTTCTTACATATACAAAACACACATTAAATTATGTATATTATGTTAACTGCTGGTGTAGACTGTAGAGTTGTCTGTATAATGTAGCAGTGCGGTTGCTTTCCTTCGAACTGTCGTTTACCATTAATTAATATTGGGGAAATTCCTTATCAGTCCCTTTTAAACTTCCTGTTCAGTACCTCAAGCGAAAATCTTCCTTTTAAGTACAAATCTGCGAAAAAGGTGTGTGTTTAATATCCCAAATAGTGAATGGACGAAAATACTTTTTCCTGAAATTAAATTGGACATCATACCAACTGTTTTGATTATTAGACCAAATGTTATTCGAATTATACAACAGAATAATGTTAAATTGGAAATTACACCAACTGTAATCGTTATTATACCAACAGAATTGAACACTAATAACAGATATTATAATATCTACAATTTCTGGTACAATAGCAAAATTAGTTGTTATAATATCCAATTTGCTTTATAAAATTAAAATAACTTTATTTATTGATATAATAACAAAAATAGATGGTATAATAACGAAAAGAGATGGTCTAATTGCCACAATTTCTGATATAATTGCAAAAATTAGTTGGTACCATGGTGTAAAACTCGGCCTAGGCGGCCGCCTAGGCGGCGCCTAGGCGCTAGGCGGAGCTATCCGCGGCGATTTTTGCTAGGCGTTGGATTACTCGGTCGAACCGATTACTCGGGCTAGGCGGCCGATTACTCGGGCTAGGCGGCCGATTAATCGGGCTAGGCGGCCGTATTCTAATTTTTTTTTTATTTTTTATTTTTTTTGAAATTTTTTAATACAAAAAATATTATTAAGGATATTATTTCTTTAGATGAATAAATTAAATATATCTTTACTTTGGTATATTAGCATATAGAATAAAAAAAAAATAAAAACGAGTCTACCGTCTAATTTCCGCCTAGAAACCGCCTAATCCCCGCCTAGACCGCCTAGGCGCTAGGCCCCCCTCGGCCGCCCGACTAGCGCCTAGCGATTTTTACAACATTGGTTGGTACAATGTTCAATTTTGCTGTATAAAATTAAAATAACGTTATTTATTGGTAAATAACGAAAATAGATAGTATAATTTCCACAACTGGTATAATAGCAAGTTTAGTTGGTATAGTGTCCAATTTACTGTATAAAATAAAATAACGCTCTTTATTGGTATAATAAGAAAAATAGATGGTATAATTCCACAATTATGGTATAATTGCAAAAAATAGGTGGTATAATATTCAATTTTGCGGTATAAAATTAAAAAATATATTTATATGTATAATAACGAAAATATATGGCATAATTTCGACAATTTTGGAATAATAGCAATAATTAGTGGTATAATGTCCAATTTTCTGATAAAATTATAATAACGTTATTTATTAGTATAATATCGAAAACAATTGGTGTAATTTCTACCACTTTCTGGTATAATTCCAATTATGTGGTATACTAACAAGTTTTGTTGGTATAATTCATGTCAAAAATAATTTATTCAAGTTTTTTTACGTGAGACATGAATATTTTCGTTCTTTTTAACGCTGAAAAGACCATTTTAGGTATTTAATAGGAAAGAAATTTTCAAATAGGTACTAAACAGGAAGAAATAATTCGAGGGGTATTTAAGAGGAAATTTAAAACAGAAAGGGACTGATGAGGAATTACCCTTAATTATAATCATTATGTGTGATATTGTAAATAATATGGAATTATTTTCCGTCGGTCGTTTATTTAATTCGATCGCGGCGCAGAATGGTCCCCAATAATACATAACGCCGTCCGTTTTATTTGGCCTTCCATCTCACTTTTGTTTTCTTATGCAATTAGCTAAATTTTATAACAATGATAATTAATGAAAGAAAAAATTGAACTTATGGGATGTTTCTAGATAATTAAATGATTAGGTGTATGCAGTTAGGATTCAATGACTCCTAGTAAGACTACAATGGCATGCTGTCGTGGGAGTAGACCTAACAGTGAAGGGAAGTATCGGATCTGGGTCCAATCACGATCCAAATTTCACAGAATCTTTATTATTCTAAAAAATTCCAAATGATTTATTCGACATGCTCGTGCTCGTTTGAGATACCACTTTTGAGGATAATAATCTGAAGAAGTAGACAAGAAAGTGGCTGTAGTTTAGTGGTAAGAATTCCACGTTGTGGCGTGCCTGGGCTCGAATCCCAGCAGCCACATTTTAAGCTTTTGTGGTTTTTCTGTCCTTCAATATTTAATAATTGGATTTTAAAATCCTTTTATTTGTTTTAATATTAAAGCATTATTATAAAAGTAAAAAAAATAAATAAGAATATATAAAAAAAAGTTCTACAGAGTTTCTTAAAATTATAAAATAGCAATATTTTTCTAGATGTCATATAATATTAAATTTATTTGTTTTTTGAAGTTATGAAATATGTGTGCAATATTAAGTAGCTGTAGATATTGATGTAGAAGTGAATATTCGAAAGTGAATATTCGAACAAGTCCTTTGATTTGAAAATGTGGTTATCGATAGGAGAAAAATTACTGCATCGTGAGTTTTGAACATGAATTTGAGCTTGAGATTGAATGTCTCAGTTGGAGATGCTCTTAAGATATAATTGGCTTAGTTTGTATTCGACTTTTTTTTTTTTCTTTAATGGGTGGGGGTATATTAAGGATGATTAATTTACATACCAGTAAAAACCCCTCTTCTCTCATATGATTAAATAAAATTGCCATAAAAGTGTCGTTTCTCTTAGTATGGACTTAGTTTGTAAGGGGATATGAGTGATCTGTTTTTCCTCTTAACGGTGAGCGTAACTTACAGCAAGCGTCAGTGATTTTTTCCCAAAAGTATTCAGTTAACGATTGTACTTTTATCAAATCGCATGTATACGTCGCGGAGGTTTCTCATGGTGGCCGTATGATGATCTCAAACTTTGTTGTGTGACGGGTTTTTTAGATCGGTTAGAGTTTAATCCGTTCGATCAAGCGGATTAACGAATCAAGGACCGAGATTAAAGCTGGGAAACATCAACACACTTCATATGGTTTAGGATCAACCGTAGATTGAGCTCTAGAAGGTTCTACACGCTCCAAGAAGAAGTAGAAAACACACTCCATAAATACAACTTTTAACGTGTTCAAGTAGGGGAGTTAGTGAGTTCATAACTTGAAAACGAGCGAGAATTAAAGTCTAGTGAAACTAGTGAGTTGGAGAGGAAGTTGAAGTCCTGTAATCCCAATTCGTAGTATGAAAAGATCACTTTTCCGCCGTGGACATAGGCTCAAACTTTCGAGCCGAACCATGTAAATCCTTTCCTGGTTTTCGTTTAATCGCTGGTTTTCTCATTCGTTTATCGTCAAGAACGAGTCTTTATATCTTCAAACCACAAAGCCACGAAATATCATCAAGTTAAGAATATAGGGCGGCTGATTTCCCAACACATTCATTTTAGTGAGTGAGACCCTGCAAGCTGCTGCTATAAGGTCATAGGCGGAGCTACATGAGGACCAGTGGGGTCCAAGTATTTTTTATACCAAACTTTATATGTTGTGGACCCACGTACGTATTAAAAATTATATATTAGCACTAGTTTGGACATCTCTAATTATATGTGCTGGCTCCGCCACTGTATATGGTTCCTTAGTCTGGACATTAATTATCAGATAAATGTAAGGGGCATATAAGTGTCAGGCCCATTAACATGTTATTTTTGGGTTCAGGCCCCATTACATTGGGCTTTAGTATTAAGGATCTCCTTTTTGAAAAATTCAGAGGCCAGGCCCTAATATGGTGCGAAAAGACATATTTAATGCTGACATATGCCAAACTTACGTCTGGATACCAAAATGATCCGATAACAAGTTTCCAAACAATTATAACAGTTTTGCGCTGAAAAAGAACAATTCCTTTCATTTGGATAACAAACAGTCTTGTATTTAGTACTATATGATGTATATTTAGTAACAAATGATGTCGCAGAAATAACACATCATTCAAAAACAATACCGCTTCCTGCAATAACACATTCCTTACACTCAAGCGGTCGAAAGAAAACCAACTTAAATACCAAGTCAAACTAAGCATATCTAAATATGGTATAAAATTCGAAACTTAATCCTAGATTAATTTCGAAATTTCAACTTAAAATAAATAATATCCAAAAATTTCCATATTTATATTTAATTTTCGAACTTATTTTCCAAGGTATAATTCGAAATCAGTTTATGGTTAAATTCCAATTTTACCATCAAGCCTTTTAAGCACTTGGCCCAGTCCAAGTCTTAAAGTTAGTTTCATACGAAGTCCGCCTTCGGCCCATTAAACGGCCCGAGGCCCACTAAGGCGCGGACGGCCAAGGCCCGTTAAGGCCCAAAACACCTTCTCTCCTATCAGTACATGTTGATGATCCTTTTTAAGCCGACTCTCTAGGTTCGACTCAATCGGCAAGGGAGGAATCCAGGAGTCCGGTAGTTACCTAGCCAGTCCCGCAGTACCGGACCGCAACCCGATTCGAGTGCGAATTTCGACCCAGTCATTATTCCAGAAACTCACTATAGATAATAGTGCTATGTATTAACCCTTCAACTGTGTCCCAATCGAGTGAGAGTATGGTCCATGTCAAACACACTAAACTCGATTCTATGAAAAACGGAGACGAGGCAAATTACCAAACTACCCTCCATGTCTCACATGAGTTAGTTCAATACCTTGGCCAAGGATGTCGTAATTCATGGCCGTCCTCATAGGACACTTATCTCGATTACTTGCGAGACTGTGAATCCGTACTGGCGGTCTAAGCCCGGCAATCACCAAATCGCTATCAAGACCGCATCTGGCCCGCTGACCCATGCAACAACAAATCGGGTCGAGGAGAACCAGTGACAGTCGAGACTTTGAAGTCAACTCCGTCAAAGCCCTTTCAGTCTAAGGTTCACGTAGACTACTATAGTGTTGTCGTCGGTCATTACACTCCTGAGTAATAAGCCATGTTCGACCATACGACCCGTGAATCAGTGTCCATGAAACGATTCAAAACTAGCTTCTTTAACAGGTTGGAGAACCGAAAAGAAGCTAGTGCTTATTCACCCCCTCTAAATACGCAACTGCCTAACAAGTGGTATCAGAGGGTGCTGATTATTTTTTTTTTACAACATGACTTCACAAACAAGCTTCCTATGTTAGCAGGGAAGGAAAACTCCTTGAATGGAAGATTAGAATAATGACTCATCTTGTGCGCAAGACTACGAGATGATAGACGTGATAAAACACAGGACCGATTGTGTTTACAAAGGTAAGCATGGCATGCGGCACATCCTGAAGAGCCGCAAGAAGTCCCAAAGAAAGACACGAGTTAAAACAGTAGAAAGAAGAAAAGCGAATCTTGACAACGTCGCCAAGGACACCCTGTTCAAACACTGGACATGGGAATATTCAGAAAGGTCATGACATGTAAGACCGCAAAGAAGTGTGGGCCAAGCTCCGCCAAATCTGCGAAGGCAATGACCAAACAAGGGAAAATAAGCTCGTCGTTGCCATCAAAAATACGACACCATCAGAATGAAGCTAGGAGAGACCATGGCTGACTTTGAGGAGCGGTTTTGCCCTATTATCAACGATCTCTCAGCACTTGGAGACAAAGGGAAAATAGGGACATGACAATTAAGGCCATGAAAGCACTTTCACGAGAATGGGATGTAAAAAACAATGGCTATGCGAGAATCCAAAGACTTAAGCATAATGCTGCATAATCTTTTACAGATTTAAAAGCTTACGAATTCGTGCTCCAGACAAGACTGGAGGAGGTGATTCCGTTCAAACCAGTCAAGGCACTTGCAGTAGCGGAACGTACTTCACCATCTTTGAAAATAAGAAACGAGAGAAAAAGTTCAAGTGCACAAGCGATTAAGCAAGAAGTGTTTAGGTGTTGTCCTCACTGCATTTATAACGGTTCGGTTAGTGAGTGAGTTGTTCTCAAGGAATGTAAAAAGCTCTTGAAAGTAGACAGCTGTAAAAAGCTTCTAAGTGGTGTCTAGAGTTTAGTTAGCTGAGTATAGCCTTGGGGTTGTACTGTGTTAGTCTAGCTAAGGAGGTTGTGCAACAGGGGTTGTAAAACCGAGTTTTAGTGGTGCCTTTCTTGCGGGGAAGAAGGGGAGACGTAGGAGATCTTTGGCTCCAAACTTCCAGAAACAACTTTATGTCTTCGCAAACACACACACACACAAATCACATTTTCATCCGGTCTTGGTTCAAACCGAATGGTTAGCTTCCGCACAAGTCACGTTCTCAAATATCAAGCACCGAAAAGAAGCTAGTGTTTATTCACCCCCCTCTAAATACGCAACCGATCCTAACACATGTGGCCTGGGCTGAGGAGGTTCGGGAGACTCGACCCGAGCAGGGTATGAGGTACAACTTCGATTGCTGCAAGGAATGATTGGCAGTTACGAGAACGCAAGAAATTAAAGCGCTTGGAGTTTCTAGTTGGAATCAAATTGTTAATGTCTAAGATTATCCTTTGTATTATAGTTTTGTATCTGTTGAATTTTCTCTACAGTCTTACGTGAAGAAATTCCCAAAACTGAAAGTACGCCGTCGTAAATGAAAAAATTTGAAAGAGAACAAATGAACAAGTCTTGTCACTGTTCGTGCAGAACTAGTGATCGGCTCGGTGTGGATTCGTTCACCGTCTCATCGGGCTGGAATTTGATCAGCAGTTCATATAACTCGTCGTTCTTAAATAAAATGGTCAGATTTGATTTGGTTGTTTGAGATTTGCAATGTTAGACTCGGATAGTGGCTCTTTGGTGAGGTGTTGTGGTTTTTTTATCTCATATTGAAATTTGGAGCTTTTGGGTTGATTTTTTTATTCCTGCTTGTGTTTGCACTCGGTTGTAACTCTCTGGTGCACCGTATTGGTCATAGTGGAGCGTGCTTTGGTGGTGAAAATATCCGTGGTTTTTGCCTTTGATTTGAAGGATTTTCCCACAGTGTCTCTTTTGTGATTGATTTTCGTGCTTTCCTATTTACAAGTATATTGCAACTTGAGATCATCACAACTGAAAAAGTTTATTCCGTGTTCTTATTATTTGGGTAGATTCCCGCTTGACGTTTCTTTTCATGTCAAGTGGTACCAAAGCCATTAGTTTAATTTGATCGTCAGTAGCTTGCTGGATGAAGACAACTACAACTAAATTGGCGTGGTGAGTGGTGTATATAAGCTTGTGGGTAACTTTCTCTATCGCTAATTGGTTTTAGAAATTAGCCAACCAGCTGTATGGTTTGGGCGGTTAGGGTTTGATTGGATTTGTAACAAACGGTGCCATGAGCGTGGATAGAGCGCGACCAAGCAATCGATCATGGATGAAGGAACCAGAGATAAATCTGTAACAAAAATGCTCCTATTGTAATAGTTGTTATCGGTGAGATGGAGAACAGTCATTTTGCCGTTTGATGTGCCGGGATTCGACACAGTTCCGATAACAATTTGATATACGAGAACGAGATAGAAAAATGTTTTATTGAAGTAGTTTATTTGGGTTATTTCCTACATATCATTCGCATAACAACTTCATTCGCATATTTTAATGGAGTTTTACGTGTCAGAACCTCCATAGTTTTTTATACCAGGTCAGGAAAAAGTATAGTTTTAGGGACCCGTTTTTGAATTTAACTTAAAGTAAAGGACCTTTGACCAAAATACCCTTATAAATGAGTAATGAGAAGTGGTATCCAGCGCCCTTGTTGTGTTATTAAATTGCAATATATCGTTATCGCATAACAAGCAGTATTACCACGCACAAATATGTTTTACTGTATAGCTAATAAGTGGTATCAACAGAATAAAATGTAGTTTTTGAAGCATATGCCATTAACATGCTCGCTTGGTAACACTTCATGCTTTCCGGGTAAGACTTCCTTGTTTCTGGCTAACACTTTTTGCTGGGTAACACTTCTTTTTGGGTAACACTTCTTGTTTCTTGCTAATAACATATGCGATTAACATGCTGGGTAACACTTCATGCTTTCCAGGTAACACTTCTTGTTTTGGTAACTTTCTTGTAATTTTTTTTGTAAAAAGAATGCAGTTAACCAAGAAGTGTTATGCAGAATTCAGTTACTCTATAGCTAATAAGTGGTATCAACAGAATAAAATGTAGTTTTGAAGCATGTGCGATTAACATGCTTGCTGGGTAAACTTCATGGTTTTCGGTAACACTTAATGCTTTTCGGGTAACACTTCCTTATTTCTGGTTAATCCTGTAATTCATGGAGTGTTATCCAGAATGCACAAAGTGGTACCCCATCGAGTGTTTGGAAGAGATGACGGCAAACATGTGTAATTTCCGCAACATGAAGGGGCAAATGAGTCTTTTGCTCAAAATAGGTCCTTAACTTTAAGACAAAACTTCAAATAGATCTCATATCTCTATTTTAAACATTATGGGCCTGAATTCTAATGAAACTATGTTAAAGGGGCCTGAAACTTAGTTAAAATCTATTTTTAACTTCTCGGAAGTCAAACACGTTTGCAACCTTTCACTTCTTTTTGTTGTCACTGCAAATTCTCCTGCGAAATATGAAGAGACTACTGAAGTATTCAGTTTAGATTTCCAACAGTGTAGGGATATTCGGCAGCTTTGGGTTCATGGTTAAGTGTCTTATCAAGTGTATGTACGGATCAAGAACAATGTTCTCAAATAGAACTAATGAGAAAACCAGACTGAAACGAAAAACAGTTTATATAATGATTTCATCTTTCAAGTATATTCAGCTTTGTCTTCACAATTTTTTTTCAAATATTGACAAGGTTATATTTTTTAAAAAAATTAAGTTGGAATAGAAATCTTCCTTTTATATATTAAAAAAACAAGGATTTTTTTTAAATAACCGTGAACCGGCGTTTGCAAACCGGACCTACAGTTACAATGGTTTGGTTATAGTTAGATTTTTTACTGATTGTTAATCGACGATTCATAATTGAAAATTGCAATCATATATCCGATGGACACTTCTAGTTTGAACGGTTTGTAGCTGTTTGCCACTTCTAGTACATGTTTTTCGGACGAGATTCTCTGATCACTTTTTTGTCTCACTTATTGTCCCACATAACATATCATTGGTATGTGACAAATCCAAGGGTTAAGAATTTTCTTTTGGTTTTATTATATTTTCTAATCTAATATATATTCCACAAAATCCTAAAATCATTATATATCATTTGATTTATATGAGATAATTAGATAAACATATTTAGTTTATTCTTTGTTTCATTACGATCAAATTGATATTCTTATCTTATATTTTCCGATATTTATAAGTATTTTATTTTGTATGTTTAAATTGTGAATATGAAATGAGATACACTCTTGGGAGAGAGGATCCATTCCCCAAGTTATCTCATTACATCAACTCTCATATCTCTTCAGCATGGTATAAATGCACTGAAGAACAATCAAATGAAATGTAGAATTGACGAAGAGAGGTATTTTTAATAAAATAATTAAAAAATATAAACCATTAACAAAATAAAATCAAAACCATTAATAAAATAGAAAAATTCGTAACTTGTTTTTATGAATTAGTAACTCGTATAAAATGTATACGAGTTACTAGTCAACGGTGGCCCGCTGACCTCACATGGCATTCCAAAAAAATTCGTATAAAAAAATTTACGCGTAATTCCACGGTGGCTCGATGGCTTTATTTATACGAATTAGTAACTCGTATAATATTATACGAGTTATGTTAGTGCCCGACCAACCTGCATGGCCATGCAGTGTCAGTCAATAATTCGAGTAACTCGTATGTAGTACTTACGAGTTACATGAATTATTGCAATATTTCATGCAATAATTCGAGTAACTCGTAAATAGTTCTTACGAGTTACGTGCGTAACTCATATTCATGCAATAATTCATGTAACTCGTAATTATTACTTACGAGTTACGTCTCTATAAATACCCAGCCCCTTCGATTTTTAAAACACAACACAAAATGGCGTCGAGCAGCAGGCGGCGGCAAGAGGTCGCGCGGGTCGAGGCGGCAGGCAGCAGGCGGCGGATGCAGGCGGTGGCGATAGAGGCGAAGGCGGCGGCGCGGAGGTCGTTCTTTCGTTTCTGTCGTTGCAGCTTCGTCTTCGTCGGTCGTCTATGTTTGGATCGTAGGGTTTTTTAAAAACCAGATGACTCGTATTAGTTTCTTACTAGTTACATAACTCGTATAAATGAGATACGAGTTTCTCTATTTGTAATGATTTGCTATGATAATTATTTTGTTAGTGCTTTATTTTTATATTATTATTAAAAATTCGAAAGAAACGTAAGTCAATTAATGAAATGATGTTTTATCAGTAGGTCATGCCGCGAACAGAAAATAATGCCACAAAATGACCAATAATGAAAAAAATTAAGGCCGTTATTTTATTTTATAAACGTTCGGTACAATGGGAAAAAATAGGGTTGTAAACGATCGCGATCGGCGTATTTGATGGGTTCGAGCAAAAATGATACAAAAATTAAAAAATATGGACTTAAAAAAAAAATTGAAAGGCAGTCGAGCTCGAACTTGACAATCACGACCAAGCTCGATTTTAATTAGTACGAGTCGAGCTACAGTCGAAAGGCTCATCGAGCATGTGAATCGCATGGAAGCTCATTCCTCCTTAGAGAGGACGAAAGAAAAGTTAAGGATTGTTGGAATTTAACATAAAAATTACTAGATGGGTTTCATTATTTTATGAACGTTAGTATGCGAAACGACGAAAGTAATGTTAGGATTAAGGGTAGATACACTGCACCGTGTGTTATAGGTTAACATAGGTTAATGGGAAAAAAACGAGGGAAATATTATTAAATGGGTTGATTATTCAAACTTGTTGCGCTTATTAAATGCGGATTGTCTTAAAAAATAGCATTTTAGAAGTTAGGTAGAGTAATAATAATGAAAGTTGCTTGTGGACAGTTTGTCTTGATGACTCCACAATTTATATAATATATGTTTCGATTGTCATGACATCGAAACTTGCATGTGCAAATTTGTCTTGATGAGCAACTCCACACTTAAAAATAGTTCTGAGTGGCATAACACTAATAATTCACCGTTGACCGATCTTATATCGAGAAAAGCTATCATCTTCCTCTCCTCGCCATGGCTCACGATCTTGCATCCCTTATTACAGTTGTTGATGGAATCCTTATTCACCCTACTGATCAAGGCAAGAAAGAACTTCTCGAATCGCTCCGCGAAAAGGCTACTTCTTTGATGAGCCTTCTTGATAAGTACGTGAATAAGCAGCTTTAAGAGGTCGAGAGGTCATCGAAGCTTTGCAGAGTGAGATCCGTGATGCAGCTCATGAGGCGGAGGACATCCTCGAATCTCATGCCGTAGATCTGACCGAACTCTCCATGATCAAAGTGATGGAGAAGTTTGATGCTGCAAATGATAAGTTGATCAAGATTATTACTGAGGATGATGTAAGTCGTGAAGAAGGGACGATAATGGATTTGATCACATCTCCTCCTTCATCTGTTGTTGCAGCCAACCCGACGGGCTCAGAGCGTAATATTTCTATGGTGGGATTTGATGACGACGCTCTTCATTTGAAGGACAGGCTGACTAGTGATAGACGACGCGGTCGAGAGATCGTCCCAATTGTGGGAATGGGGGGAATAGGAAAGACTACTCTTGCTCGACACCTATACGACGATCCGCTCATTGTCTCCCGCTTTGACGTCCGTGCTTGGGCTACCGTCTCACAAGATTATAACGTGCGGGCCATTCTATTAGGCCTTCTCAGTTGCATATTAGAAAAATTTCTGATGGCATGCAGCAACATGACGACGATGAGTTGGGACATACCTGTACCAAAGATTGTGTGGTAGCAGATATCTGGTTGTTTTGGACGACGTATGGAGTCAGAATGCATGGGATAAGATAAAACGGTACCTTCAACTGAAAGCAATGGAAGCCGAATCTTGATCACGAGTAGGGAACTTGACGTGGCTAAGTATCCCGACTCAACTTGCGAGGAGCATCGAATGCATCTTCTGAGTAGTACTCAAGGTTTGGACTTACTTCGCCAAAAGGTGTTTGATGCCGAGAAAGAAGAATCTTGTCCACCTTTACTCGAAGAAATCGGACGAAAAATCGTGAGTGATTGCGGAGGTCTCCCCCTAGCAATTAGCGTGGTCGGAGGGGTTCTCTCCGTCGATAAATATTCAAAAGATTTATGGGAGCAAATTTCAGGAGACGTACACGCGGTTTTGTCGCAGGGAGACGAGCACTTCTCCAAGATATTGTCTCTGAGTTACGATAACTTGCCTCTTCATTTGAAGCCGTGTTTCCTCTACATGGCAGCTTTCCAGAAGATTTCAAGGTCCGAGGCTCAAAGCTCGTAAAATTATGGGCAGCAGAGGGGTTTCTATGCAGGCCAAGTGGGAACAACTTCAAAAGCTTGGAAGAATTGGGAGAGGAATACCTGAAGGCTCTCGTCCACAGAAATCTCCTCCATGTCACAGGTACATCGTATTCCAACGGGAGACCAGAGAGTTATGGGATGCACGATCTTTTGAGGGATATTTGCGTGAGGAAAGCTGAAGATGAGAAGTTTTTCCGCATTGTCAAGGACGAGAAAGTCGGCAGCTTTCGACGAGTGGCTGTTCATCCTATTTCCGAGCACATGCCTCATTTGGAATCGACCATTTCGCGTACTCTTCTCTTGATGCTCAGTCGCAAATCGCAACAGATAGATTTATCTACACACTTTCTGCATTGAGATTGCTGAGGGTATTGGATCTATATGAGATACTATTAATGCGGTTCCAAAAGAAATACTGAAGCTAGTCAACTTGCGTTTCTTGGCTATCCATTGCTTGTCAATGGATTTGCCTTCGGAAATATGGACATTGAGGAATCTGCAAGCCTTGGTTACTCATCGCGAGGATTTCATGTTATCATTAAGGTTATCCTCTGAAGCATGGGAGGTTCCAGGCTAAAGGCATATCGTGGCCAATCTGATCCTTATTGGCTTCAAAATCACACGAGCTCATGAAAACCTTCAGACAATCTGTTATGTAAGTTTAAGTGATTTCTTGAATAGCAACCTCATCTACAGCATCCCAAATGTAAGAAAGTTGGGAATCCGCTCTGATAGCTTCTACTACAAATATGCTACGGTTGACCTCACTCGCATGCTCAGACTTGAGACCTTAAAGTTTTCCTCGACCCTCTTAAGTCCTCTCCTCCCTCCGTTGAAATTACCCAACTGTCTCAAAAAGTTAGCTTTCGAAAAATGCACAATACCTGTGGGGCTCTTGAACGATGTTTCTGCTGGTGCTCTGCAAAACGTTGAAGTGCTTAAGATAATAGGCTGTAAGTTCCAGTCCGAAGGGCACAAGAATACGATTGGGTGGTTGACGAAGAAGTTGAGTTTTGCTCATTACAATATCTCGAGCTGGATGATTGTGGAAATGATGCAATGGAAAGCTGATTCCTCTAACTTTCCAACACTTAGGCATCTCAAGATTCATTTTTGTCCTTTCCTCGAGGAGTTTCCAGAATGCTTCGGAGAGAGATCCCGACCCTTGAAATGATCGAGGTGGACTTAGTCCAATCTTCTCAAGTGGCCTGGGCAAAAGGGATTCTGGAGACTCAACACGATTATGGTAACGACGCTGTAAAACTTCGAATGAGGTAATAAGGAACTTTGGGCCATAATCAGTTTCAGTAATACGCTGCTCGTTTTTTCCAGTCCATGTGTGTGATGCTTTCTGTTTGTGATGTTTTATTACATGCTATACATAATAAGATTGGATTGAAAAATAATCATCATCGCGTTACGTTACATACTTCTGATTCCATCCAATCTAATGCGGTGGCGATAGATGTCTCGTCTGATATTTGAGAACTTCGATTTTTCTTGCACGAAAATGTATCTTTTGCTTGTATTCCCGTCAACTTACTGTATGTAATAGTAACCGTAGGCGACATTAGCGTCGTCTTCAGATAACATATGAGCAGTTCGTGTGTAAAAAGAGTACGACGAAAACTAAATTAGCGTATTGCGCATGGAACAATGATAATTTACGTTGTGATTGTATCACGCCTTTCCTTTTCTTTTCTAACTAAATCCGCGCACCTAAACAAAGCGTTGCTTTGTGACAACATTAAGTGAGCACGACAGATTTCCAGTCAAAGCTGACTAATAGAATTCATTTGATTGGAATTGTGAAGAATAAAGCGTTTGACAAATGAATAAACCAATGGGAGCCTACCCAGATGACTATTTCGAGGTTAAAGGCTTAAGACTCGTAAAAACTGCCTGAAAACAATTACGGAAGGGTACAAAACTCAAAATAATCCCGGTGTCTACTTACCCCATTGGACCAATTCATTCTTGAAGTTTCGCGTGGACCAATTTGGTCCCCGACATTGTTAATTTTGAACCAATTTAGTCCATCCGTTAGTTTGACCTTTGATATTAACGGAAAATGCCACGTGTCAGCATTACGATTTACCAAAATTAAAAAAAAAAATCGGGAGAAAACCAAAATTGTCCCCGATGTTTACCACATGGACAGTTAGTCCCCGATGTTTTGCTTGGACCAATTTAGTCCCTGATATTTTCGATTTTGAACCAAGTTTGTCCTGCCGTTAGATCTCCGTCAATTTAGATGGAAAATCTGACACGTGTCGATATACGATTGACCAGACTTAAAAGTCATAATTTAACAGTAAAAAACGAAAAAAAAATTCCCGAAAAAGGGAAAAAATATAATAATAAAAAAAATAAAAAACAAAGAGAATAAAAAATTAAATTAAAACTTATAAATTAAATTTCAAATAACAAAAAGTAAAAACATATTTAAAAAAATAAAAAATACATAGAAAATAAAGATACAAAAATAAAATAAAATGAATAAAAAATTAACAAAAAGACAGAAAAGAAGTTAAACAAAACAAATAAAAATAGAAATAAAAATGAAAAGATATTTATTAGTAAAACTAAATAATGAAAATGAAATAAGGATAAAAATGCCACTGGAAGTTTACGAGAATCCCGACTCCGTCCCTACCAAGTTAACGAGGACGTAATTGTCCCGACGTTTTTGTTAGAAAAAGTTTGAGAACTAGGACGATTGTGTCCTCGTTAACTTGGCAGGGATACGGTCAGGAATTCTTGTATGCTTTTTTGATCCTTTTTAGTTTTAATAAATAAACATATTTAATTTTTTTCTTATTTTTTTTGTTATTTCTTATTTTTATTTTTAGTCTCCTCACTCTCTCTTTAGTTATTTTTTTAATCTATTTTTATTTTCTCAATTATAAATTTTTATTTTAATATTTTTTTTCTTCTCAATTTATTTTAATTTTATTTTATTTATTATTTTAAATTTATTTATTTTCGTGCTTTTTTTATTTATTTAATTTACAGTATTTTTCTCCTTTGTTTTTTAATTTTTTCATTTTTATTTGAATTTTCCCTTTTTTTGGAATATTTCCTTTATAATGTTATTTTATGAATTTTTTTAAGTCTGACCAATCGTTATATTGACATAACACGTGTTAGTTTTTATCCAAAAGTGACGGGAGATCTAACGGCAGGACCAATTTTGGTTCAAATTCGACAACATCGGGGACTTGTCAACGCGAAACATCGGTACTAAATTGATTCATGTGGTAAACATTGGGGACTATTTTAGGTTTTCTCCCTAAAAAAAAATATAATATAATTAAAAAGTGAAAGAAGTTCCAAAAGAAAAAGAAAAGAAAAACCTTGATGAGCTATTACTCCGTAGGGTTAACATTATCCTAGGAAGAGGATGGGAGGTTCAAGGCTTGAAGCACATCGTGACCAGATTCCCCAGCATTGATTTCAAAATCACACGAGCTCACGAAAACCTGCAAACCATGTGCTATTTGTATTCATAAGTGATTTATTGGATAGCAACCTCATCAACAACATCCCAACAAACGTATGAAAAGTTGGGGATCCACGTTGATCCCGAGTATCAACATACTATAATTGATCTCACATCACATGCACAAACTCGAGACATTTGAGGTTATTCAATGCACACTATCAGTGAGGTTGGTGCTCTTCAATATCTTCAAGTGATGTAAAGATGAGAATCATACATTTGAATAGGAAGAGGAGGACGATAAATACGATTGGGTGGTTGACGAGCACTACAATACCTCGAGCTGGATAGTTGTGATGTGATGCATTGGAAAGCTTCCTCCTCTAGGCATCTGAAGATTGGTGTCTGTAGTTTCCTCGAGGAGTTTCCCACAAGCTTCGGGGAGATCTCGATGCTCGAAATGATCGAGGTGAATGAACGATACCCTTCTACTGTGGTCTGGACAGAAGATATTCTTGAGACTCAACGTGAATACGGAAATGAAAACGCTCGACTCCGAATACTGTAATAAGGAACCTGGTAAGCTCGTTTTTATCAGTTTAAGTATACCATATTGACAAAGTTACTTAATTTCAATTGATGATGGGAACAACTTATTGTTGCTTTTGCGTTTGAGATGTTCATCACTGGCTAACATAACAAGTTTTACATTTATTTGCATTTCTTCCAACTTATATCAAATTTTATCAGCGAATTTCATCGAATTCGGGTAGAAAACTTCGATTTACTTGCACAAACGTACGGATTGCTTCAATCAATCACTGTACTATTAATGGTCACATAAGCAAAAGCGAACTGTGTATTGAAACCTTCTCAACTTATTAATGTTTAAATTCATAATAGTTCATTTTTATATATTGGTGTCTTGAATCCCTTTACCTTTTATAGAATGAGTTCTCTTTACATTATAGTAGAACGTTTCAAACAGACATCCCAGTTTCATACAAGAGGTTGCGAACATATTGACGTGGGTTAAGACACATCAGCGGCATTGTAATGTAAGATACTAGAATTTCCAAGAAATACTTCAGGATCCTCAAGTCCATATGATGTAAAAACAAGTCTGCAAATATAATTCGAAGTCTGCTATCATGGAATCATCATCCCTTGTAGATAATATCATTTATGCATATCAATAAGACCAGAATCTTGGATCGGCCCGTTTACAAACAGTGTGTTGAGATTTTAAGTGGGCTTTGTCCCACATCGAATAATCCAAGCTCTTCAATCCACTATAAATATAAGAGGCTTTATACTCTTATTACCAATTGGTTTTAAGAAAGATCCCTCGAAATCCAATACATTGGATAATCATTCTGTGATTGTGTGTAGCCATAACTTTTCAAAGAACCTGTGACCTTCGTGTTCCATTGGGTCACTAGGGATTTCTCAAGCTTACAAGCATTGGTTCCCATTAATAATGGAATGTCCATGTAAATATCCCCATGAAGATCACTTCTGAAAAGCATCAGTAAGATCGAGTTGAAAGAGTGGCCTAATCAAGAGAGTCAGCCAATGCAATGACTAAGCGCACAATTATTTTCACATACTAAAGTTTTCATAGTCCAACACCCATTGAAGCGATCAGTGCTTGCATCACATTAAAGCTACACTTTATACACCCATCACACAATTGGGCTTTCTATACGGCGAAAATCAACAATCTTGCATGTATGACTCATTCTTATGCTTTACTTGAAAGATGATCATATGAGATTAAAGGATAAAGAGAAGATGAATAGTTAAGACTTAAGAGTGGCAACATAGTCTTGAGAGTTGAGACCATGCATGTTTCCTGAGTCTTGATAGAGTTGATCTGAAAACATGAACATGTGTGGATAGGATGTTACGTGAGGAGAATTAGAAGGAGATGAAGCAACCAGGCAATATAGACTGAGGTGACATATAATGATCTTGAGGAATGTGTGGTCTGATTAAGTTAGTCATAAAATCTAGCTCGTTTGGAGATGATTTAATGATTGATGTTAGGCCGTTTATATCCAACTAAAGCATATTTCAAGCAATTATACCACGAAAATAAATGGAATAATTCACTTAGCGTGGGGTGTGTGCGTGCGTTCTTGAGGAGGGTTGAGAGGCTCCTTCTTTAAAATCTTTCTATTGATTATCACGCACAAAGACCCCTAACTATGTGTTAGGGTTATTAGTATTTATACCACATGTTGTTATATAATACTTGGGCCCTTGTAAGCTCATTACAAGAATAAGATCACTGGACTCTAAAACATTAAAGCCCAGTTCACTTAAATAAATTACAAGATTAAGATTAAATAATTAATTGAACACAATAAATAATCCTACCAATTTGTTCTACAATTGGAGAAAGGAAATATATGTTCAGAAGACAACATGTCTGAAAACAAGCAATTTGTAGTTTGGGTGACTGAATATACAAGACAATTGAAAAGGATGTGCATGGGCTCATGTAATGTCTTATTAAACAGATAACAGCTTTTAATGAGTTATATGTCAATATGAAATAGATACATTGAAAATATTTTGGGTTGTAAATAGCGGACCAAACAATCGATTGAGATAATTAGACTTTACATAAAAGCATCAAGAACGAAAAGCGCTCTAGTTTATCCCACGAGGAATTTGGTGTAACGAGAAAATGATCCAAATATTATTTCTGGAAAGTGAATTCCAAACACAGTTCTAGAGTATATCCGGCCATACAATCAAAATCGAACCCAATCCCAACAAGTGATGATGCGAACAGTCATACAATCATACTCGACTTCAGCCATGCTAGGACCACCGGCACCAATCTTCGGGATTCTATTTGATGATAAAATAGGCAAAAGACATTTAAGTTCTCAATGTTGGGTTATGAGCGTTTCAAGCCCTCAATATTCTGAGATCCCAAATTTGGTATCCAATATTACCAATTTTGGACTTGGCTCCACAGTTAATTAATCGTTGGTTTAAACATAATTATCTCCGTTTAGTCAATTAAACCTTGGGTAAACTTCACTTAAATCCCTATTAGGCAAACTTTCCATCACATAACTCCCCTTTCAGAAAATATATCACTTAACTCCCCGATTTACTGTTTGTACCAATTTCTTCAGTCACGATGTACCTTTCTATGTTTGTATTGTGTACCACAATATGTTGATACAATGTACCTAAATGTGTTTGTATGGTGTACCTGCGGCGGATTGGGTACGTTTCTGAAAAAAAAATAGGTACTGGTCGCGTCGAAAACGGCCAAAAATAAAATTATAACCTTACTCACTAAATATTAGTATAGCGAAAGTAGGGATCGTCTCCACAAGGAAAATGGCTGATTTATTTCTAATTTCAAATTCGATCGATAATAATAATAATAATAATAATAATAATAGTAATAATAATAATATTAAGGGGGGTTTTGATGATAATAGTTTTAACGCAATAGTGAACGAGAAAAAATAATATCGAAACTAACGATAATAAAATAATAGTCGAAGGAATTTGTCCACCTAGATTTATTTAACTGATCATCGATTTAATAAAATATTATGTCAGAGCAAGCATAATCGGTTATAGTTATCGACGAACGCCTAATAACCAATCTTTTCTTACTTTCTCGGTAATTAAGAGACGCTCTATAATTACTTCCCTAATCGAAAAATAATCTCTGGGAGTCGCTGGAAGATTTAAAGTTCCGACAGCGTTAAATACAAAAAAGACCCGATTATTGACTAATAAACTCGGACGCCGACTTATTAAATCAAATCATTTAACCTTACAATATAACTTCACTTACGAATGGTAGAGAAGTTGAATATTATTTGCTAGGGATAATTGCAATTTTCGTCCCCGAGTTATACCCCAAAATCATTTTGGTCCCCCGAAAACACGCGTCATCACTGTTAGTCCCTCAATTATCATCCGTTAATCAGTAATCGTCCTTCCCGTCAGTTGACCGTCAAAAACTAACGGATTGACCGGCTAACACCGTTAAAACGGTTTAGCGACGGATTTAGCGACGGAAAATCCGTCGCTAAATCAGAAAAAAAAAAAATAGAGATTAGCGACGGAATTTCCGTCGCTAAAAATTCCGTCGCTAAATAGGAAAATAAAAAAAAAATACAGTTTAGCGACGGAAATTCCGTCGCCAAACAGAACATAAAAAAAATAATTTAAGGAAATAAATTAAATAAATACAATTTAGCGACATAATAAATTAATTTATTTTTTTGAACTTATTATTTCCAATCATCCAAAATGGGACTCTGATCAGGCTTTTCTCGTCGTCACAGCTGCATGAATCGCATCTGCAAGATGTGGCACGTCTTTGTACTCAAACCAGCCATGCTTATTCGTCTGAAACCCAACAAAAATAATAAATAGAATTGGACTTTCAGTTGTGAGATGAAATAATTTTCATGAGATTTGAAAAAAGAAAAGGTAAGTATATTTAATTGTTGTATACCCATCAGATGTCATGTAGATGTGGTATTCCCTAGTCATGAAAGCAACTTGGTACGAGTTTAGTCTGTTATTATTTTTTAATTGTTGAAATAAATGTTCTGTATTTTTTTAATTTAATTTTTTAACTTTTCCGATTTAGCGACGGAAATTCCGTCGCTAACACGTACTTATTATTTTTTTTATTGTTCTGATTTGGCGACGAAATTTCCATCGCTAAACTGTATTTTTTTTATTTTCCTATTTTCCGTCGCTCAATGTAGAATCTAATGAAAAATAGTAGCTAAATCTAAAGATTTCCACCCTTATTTTCATTTTAATAATCAAGACTCTATGTGAAGGAAGTAAGCATAGTGATAATGAACGTAAAAACTTCCTTGACGGTGATGGAGTCGTAGAGAATTTCCGAGCAAGATGATATTTGTTCCTCGAGCCTAGTGAGATCTTATAGCATATGTAGCCGATAGTCAAGCCTGTTTAATCATCAAAAAACATAGATAAAATGAATAACCAAATAAAATAGGATAATTTTGGGTTGCCTCCCAATGAGCGCTTTTCTTTAACGTCTTTGGCTACACGTGGTCTCCGTTCTTCGACGTCATGTATAAATGGGCAGGCTCAGCTTGATCTCTTCCGTGCAATCCTTAAAATTATTCTCAAAATAAGGTTTAAGCCTATGACCATTTACCTTGAAACACTTGTTAGAGGATATGCTTTCAATTTCAATAACGCCATTTGAAAAATATTTTAACAATGTAAGGTTCCTTCCAGCGTGATTTGAGCTTACCTGGCATGAATTTTAACCTCGAGTTATAAAGGAGAACTTTTTGGCCAACCATGAATTCTTTTTTATGCAAGAGTTTGTCGTGAAAATGCTTCGTGCGTTGCTTGTACATTCTCGCATTGTCGTATGCTTCGAGACGAATCTCTTCAAGCTCCTGTAGTTGAAATTTCCGTTCCTCACCAGCTTTTGTGGCTTCCATGTTGCACTGTTTAACTGCCCAAAACGCACGATGTTCAATTTCAACAGGTAAATGACACATCTTACCGAAAACCAGGCGATATGGCGACATCCCGATTGGTGTTTTAAAAGCAGTGCGATACGCCCAAAGTGCATCGTCTAATCGCAAGCTCCAATCCTTACGATTCGGGTTTACAGTTTTCTCCAAAAATATTTTGACCTCCCTATTGAAACTTCAGCTTGTCCGTTTGATTGTGGGCGATAAGTAGTGGCTAATCGATGGTGAACTCCGTATTTGCGCATGAGCGCTTCCACCGTGCGATTGCAAAAGTGCGTACCTTGGTCGCTTATAATTGCGCGGGGAACTCCGAACCTACTAAAAATGTTTGTTTTAAGAAATCCTACAACAACTTTAGAATCGTTAATTCGGGTAGCCTTCGCTTCCACCCACTTTGAGAGATAATCAACAGCAAGTAATATAAAAAGAAAGCCAAATGAACTTGGAAAAGGTCCCATAAAATCCATGCCCCATGCATCGAAAATTTCACAAACTAAAATAGGATTTTGTGCCATTTCATCTCTAAAAGAAATTGTACCTGTTCTTTGACAATTAGGACAACTCTTGCAAAATAAATAAGCATCTTTGAAAATAGTTTCCCAATAAAATCCACAGTCTAAAATTTTTCTAGCTGTTCGTTTAGGTCCGAAGTGTCCTCCACATGCATATGTATGACAATGAGTGAGTATATCATTAATGTCATCATTTGCAACACACCTACGTATTATTTGATCCGAACCAATTTTCCACAAATATGGTTCATCCCAAATATAATACTTAGAATCACTCTTAATTTTATTTCTCCTTGAAGAACTCAAATACGGAGGCAGCAAACCACTTACCAAGTAATTAACTATATCGGCAAACCAAAGTTCTTGATAATCCTTACCTTGAAGGCGAAATAACTGCTCATCTGGAAATGTTTCAGTAATTGGTAGTGGCTCTTCGTCACGCATCAAACGGCTTAAATGGTCAGCCACGGATGTCCACACCTTTGCGATCCTTGATCTCCCAATCAAACTCTTGAAGCAACAAAATCCATCGTATTAAGCGCGGTTTAGACCCCTTCTTCGACAACAAATATTTTAGAGCTGCATGGTCAGAATAAACAATAACCTTAGATCCCAATAAAAAGACCTAAACTTATCGAATGCAAAAACAATAGATAAAAGCTCTTTTTCTGTTGTGGTGTAGTTGCATTGTGCCGAATCGAGAGTTTTCGAAGCATAATAGATGACGTGGCTTTTTCTTCCGTCTTTTTGTCCAAGTACAGCCCCAACGGCATATTTGCTTGCATCGCACATAAGCTCGAACGGCAGCTCCCAATTTGGAGGTCGAATAATAGGTGTAGTAGTCAATAATAGCTTAACTTATTGAATGCCTCCTTGCACTCGTCCCCAAAATTGAATGGTACGTCATTCTGAAGTAGTCTTGACATCGGTTGAGCGATTTTCGAGAAATCCTTAATAAATCTCCTGTAAAAACCTGCATGACCAAGAAAACTTCGAATTTCTCGAAGTTGGGTATTGCAAATTAGAGATCAAATCGACCTTATCTTTGTCTACTTCAATCCTCGAGACGAAACTACATGGTGACACGCTCAAATACTAGCAAGTGTACTAGGTCGTGTAAGTAGTAAAACGGACGAAGTCCGACTATCGATCCACGACGACAGCTCGATTAATTCTAAGAAAATATTCCTAATTCTAATTTAAACTAACGAATTTTTATAGTTTTGATGATTTGATAAAAGAGATAAAACACAATAATAAAATAAACGCAAATAAAATAGGTGAGGATAGAGCAGTTAACGACGACGTGATTAAGACACATGCTCGGCACAAATTACTCCTACGTCTTCATGCAATATAATCTATCTAATCAACATGAATTATAGTCAAGGTAAAATTTCCTAACATACGTGCTACTCGTTTGTCCCGCAGTAGCAACCCTACGTAAATAGCGAACCAATCAACTATATATCTATATGACTGTAGTTCCTATGCATTCCATCTTTATGAAATTCCCCGAGTTTAGACGCTTTTGGCGCCTAAGGTCTCAGAAACCACACATACGAAACCGAATTCCATCTCTGATCGGTTTTACGTAGTGATATTCAATGTTTTGTTCTAATCGGTCTAATCACTTAGTCCGTCTCATAAACCAATCAAATATCATACGCATGTTGGCCAATCACACGTACGCATATGAAGCTCAAACAAAGAATACATAACTTACTCATATGATTAAATAAGAAATAATAGCATTAATACGTAGTCATAATTCGGCCTCCTCACACGGCCTCAATCACAAAAGAAACTAGCCTAGCATATTAATATACGAAAACGACAAAGAATCAGAAGAAAGCATTGTCGAAAACGATATATTATAAGGTAAGAAATTCGCCCTTTTCGGTGCTCGGCTCGTCTCGCTTCTAGCCGTTGAAAATCCTCGCAGCCGTAGATAATCTTCTTTTATTTCAGCCGTCGAAAACCTCCTACGGCCTCTGTAGCCTTGTGCTTTTTATAGCAAGAGCTCGAATTTTTTCGTATCTTGAATATTTAATCTCAAAATCCTACTTTCCTTAACTTATTCTTCACGTGATCTTGCCTCCAAAATAGGAAAATCTGGTAAAATTGTAGATTCCCCCCAATTCTTCTGAAAATTACAGGAAGGTCCCGAAGTACTATGAAATAGGAATGTGACATGAACATAATATATTTGAACGTATTTAACGATGGAAAGTGCACATTTACAAGTATAAGAACTACGTAAAATCCTAACTTATCAACAACCCCCCAAACTAGCTTCGATCATCCTCGATCATAAAAGCGGAATAAAACTAAATCAAGTTAGGATTATAAAACATCAATCAATGAATTTCTCCCGTTTTATCTCAGAATAGAAGATCAAGATAATCATCAACTAATGAATGATCTAGTCAAAACATGAAGCATGAGGTAATATGTCGCAATCTTATCATGGAATGAGAGACATTTCTAGAATTATATCACGCATCAATCCACAACTCTCACAAGGATCGCTCAAGTCGCTCGAAGTGTTTTTCAAAGGGATCTGTATAAAAAACGCTCAATGCACGACATGAAAAGATATTACTCTATGCTTGCAAATATATCACATCATAGTCACATAATAGAAGTCATGCACGAATCAAAGGGTCTTTCATTAAAGGTTGTAATGGGGCTTGGGTTTTGAAAGGTGCGTCAAATGGGAAAGTGAGCTAAAAGTATCAAACATGTAAATCATCGAATCGCTCCTCTAACCACTTATTCCGCTCTTCTAACGTCGCATCTGCTTTTCACTCGACCCATCCTTTTTTCTTCTCTAACTCTTCTCTCTCGCCCTCTTTTATTTTTATTTTTTTTGGTCTTCACCATTTTTTTTTTCTTTTTTTTCTTTTCTTTTTTTTCTTTTTTTTGAACCAGTCCCTCTCATCTTTTTTTCCACGTCTTATCAAAGGGAGATATTTCTAGTCCGCTGCAATATTATGACGAGAGATCTATATCGTAGGACGAGTTCATAACTAACATGCATCGACGATTAGCTCCTTCTCAACCAACAAGCCACGATTCACGATATCGATAAATTAACACGTTGATGAGGGGTTGTATAGGCTAAATTTGAGGCAATTAGGCTAAATATCTGGGCTCCAAATAAAAAAAATAAGTCAAATAAGGCTCAAAGGGGCTCACTAGTGGTAAATGCATAAGGTAGGAAAATATTAGGCCAGTGACTCATTCCTAGTGCCCTTCTCATTTTCGCACACAAAAATCCACATAGTAACCATTGACATGCATAACAGAGCAAGTTCGAAAATATTCAGTCCATGCGTGTCACACAAGAATAAACACCGAGCATAATGAGTTGCTCTGAATTAATCTCTGATGGCTCAAAAACTCACATATATAGCTGGGTTTGTGCTTCATGATACGCAATACTCTCCTAAAGCAGTCAATATAGCCAAATAATCATGCTAATATCACGACAATGCAACATGTAAGACTATCTCACTCAATTCATCGAATCATATCACGACACGGTAAAATTTTAAAATTTTCATCATTGACAGGAGATTCCGCAGATGACATTCAAATCGCAACTTTCATCAGTTATACCCACTAGAATAACCAAAATACATCGATACCTAAACATGTAAGCATATTAAATATAGCATGTGTCACATCCCACCCCCAAACTAAATAGCACATTGTCCTCAATGTGTGAAATAAAAGCAAAGAGAGAGTAAAAGTGACACTGCCCTGAATTTTTAGTCGATCGATGTAGAAGACTTTGTTGATCCACAGTAAACAAGCAACCATCGCGAACGGGCAACCCCAAACTGGTTATGAGCCTGCGAGAAAGTATGACTAGGCAGCATCGTGAGAGCGAATTTTTTTTAGAAAAAATACAGTTGGTAAAATAATATATATGCATCGATAGGCCTTGGGTTGCCTCCCAAGAAGCGCTGTTTTATAGTCGTTAGCTCGACTCACAAACGCTTATTCCGATGGATGATCGAGGTTGATTGAGTCTTCTTTCCAAACATCTCGATCATTGTACACCTTGGGTTCTCCTCTTCCTGGTGATAGTGTCTGCATCATGGTGTGGGGTCGAGGGTTCTCTTTTTTCGCCATATGTAGATGGCACCCTCTGTGTAGTCTTTCGGATGGGGCTTCTTCTTTTTCTTTGGTGGGACCACCTTCTTGTTAGATTTAGAGCCACTGCTCTTTTTAGTCCACGGCGTCCATCTGTTAAAATTCAACACAGAAGAAAAAACTTATAGTTAGATTTAGTCCCGTTCCCGTTCGGCGCATCTATCCGAGCTTTAGCCTTAGTGTTCTGGCGGTCTTTCAGCTTGCTGGTATTCTCTCCAGACAAGTTGTACCTGAAAGACTCAGAACACTTAAAAGCACAAGGGTCAAAGATATCGATAAAGGAACAAGAATCATCAGTAGGGCGTTTCATAGATTTATAAACATCGAATTCAACTTTCTCGTCCCCGACTTGCAAAATAAGTTTACCGTTACCGACATCAATGATAGCTCTTGCCGTGTTTAGGAACGGACGTCCGAGTATCAATGGGAGATCATCGTCTTCTTCCATATCCAACACAATAAAATCAGCCGGAAGTAGTGCTCTCCTACTTTCACCAATACGTCTTCCATTTTTCCTCGTGGATAAGTGATTGATCTATTGGCGAGCTGGAGGATTGTCGACGTGGGTTTCGGCTCGCCAAGTCCCAATTTCCTAAATAATGAAATGGCATCAAATTAATACTCGCACCAAGATCGCATAACACGTTATTAAATGTAAGAGATCCAATAGAACAAGGAATAGAGAAACTCCCTCGATCCTTAAGCTTCGGCGGAAGCTTCTTCTGTAATACCGCTGAACATTCCTCGGTGAGAGCTATTGTTCCATATTCTTCTAACTTGTTTCTCTTGAAAAGTAGCTCCTTCAGGCATTTGGCGTACTTTGGCATCTGCAACAAAGCCTCAACAAAATGGATATTAACTTCAAGTTTTTTAAATATATTAATGAAACGATCAAAATCTTCATGATTCTTCCCTTTTCGTAAAGCCGCTAGATATGGAGGTCGGATCTTTATCGGTGGGAGTGGGTTGACCTTCTTTTCCTCCAAGAGCAAATCTGGCTCACACTCGACTTCTTCAGCCCGGTTGTCCTTTTGTAAACCCTGTGTTCGTGGCTGTTACTTCACTCTGATCGGATGTCTCTGTCTCTTTTGCTTCCCGCACCTCCTTGGTCTCTTGGAACAATTCATTCTTCTTTCCACTTCTTAGTTCAATGGCATTCGCGTACTCTCGAGGGTTCTTTGTGGTGTTGCTCGGAAGTGTGCCAGGCTTGCGCTCGGCCACCGTAGTTGAAAGATGTCCCATTTGGATTGTTAAGTCTTTTATTGCAGCCCGTATATCTTGGAAGCCTTACTGAACTCTCCTTCTAGACCATGAAGTCTTTCCTCTGTCTTGCGGTTTTGATCGCCTTGGATCGCCACCATCTTTTCTAAGGCTACTTCCCAGTCCGCTTTCGATTGTTGTGGTGGCTTCTCGTAGTGCGAGTTTCCGTAGGATAGGTTCGGATGATTCCTCCAACTTGGGTTGTACGTGTTCGAGTAGAAGTTCCCTTGCCTCGACTGGATATGGTTCACCTCCTCGAGGTTATTGGCTTGCATTGCGTCAAGTCTCCGGTGTATAGCCTCAAATTGCGCTTCCAATGAGCTACTTATCTCATGTACTCCAGCAGCCCGACGGTCCAGATCTTGCTCAGTATATCTCGCGGGGTAGGCTGCGATCCTCTCGATGGCTGCAAGTGCATCTTCATCATCGAGCTCCATAAAGTTCGTGTTGCATCCTCCGTCGACGATGCGCTTGTTCTGCGTGCTAAGTCCCAAGAAGAACGGCTGCATTTGAACGCTCAAGGGTATACTGTGGTTCGGGCATTGCCTGAGAAGGTTCTTGTATCTACTCCATGCATCGCTCAACGTCTCGCCCCCTTCTTGCTTGAAGTTTACAAGCTCGCTAGTCCTCGAAAGTGGGTAATACTTGCCTAAGAAGCACTCTACCATCTGTTCCCAGCTAGTGATGGATGCGTGAGGCAGTGAAGAGAACCACTCTGATGCTTTTCCTACAAGAGAGAAAGGAAAGAACGTAAGCCTTATTACAGTAGTAGATACACCAGGATACTTAATAGTTCTGCAAATTTGTTGAAATTTGGTGATGTGGGCATTGGCGTCCTCATTAGTTAACCCATGGAATTGCACCGCTCCTGTCACCATATGCAAAGTCACGGCTTGATTTCGAATTGATTGTTAGGTCCTTCAGGAATCACTATTGGGTCAATATCGTCGAAGGGGCCTCGAAGCGCTCGACTTAGTATAGTGGGTCGTGGGAGGAATCTCCTGGTGTTCTTGATTCTCCATTCTTTGTCTACGGTTTCGATTATTGTGGCGACACGTAGCTTCGATTTCGGCGTCAAATAGTAGTGGTTCACTACTCGAACTTCGTGTCATACACCAATGAAGTTCCTGCGAAAGAAAAGAAAAAATAAAAATCAAAGTAAGTGAATCCAATAAAATAAAATAAAAATAATAAAAATAACTAAGATAATAATAAACGATTACTAAGAAAAGAAAAACTAAACTAAAACTAGAATAAATCCTAAAACTGATAATTCTGCTGTCCTCGGCAACGGCGCCAAAAACTTGACACGCTCAAATACTAGCAAGTATACTAGGTCGTGTAAGTAGTAAAAACGGACGAAGTCCAAGTATCGATCCACGAAGACAGCTCGATTAGTTCTAAGAAAATATTCCTAATTCTAATTTAAACTAACGAATTTTTATAGTTTTGATGATTTGATAAAAGAGATAAAAACACAAATAATAAAATAAACGCAAATAAAATAGGTGAGGATAGAGCAGTTAACGACGACGTGATTAAGACACATGCTCGGCACAAATTACTCCTACGTCTTCATGCAATATAATCTATCTAATCAACATGAATTATAGTCAAGGTAGAATTTCCTAACATACGTGCTACTCGTTTGTCCCGCAGTAGCAACCCTACGTAAATAGCGAACCAATCAACTATATATCTATATGACTGTAGTTCCTATACGTGCATTCCATCTTTATGAAAATTCCCGAGTTAGACGCTTTCGGCGCCTAAGGTCTCAGAAACCACACATACGAAACCGAATTCCATCTCTGATCGGTTTTACGTAGTGATATTCAATGTTTTGTTCTAATCGTTCTAATCACTTAGTCCGTCTCATAAACCAATCAAATATCATACGCATGTAGGCCAAT